>QAOC01027835.1:0-24615 GCA_003255005.1 Begonia fuchsioides | reverse complement strand
TTTAAGAAGTCACTCTTAACGTCCATTTGAAAAAGAATGAAGTCTTTATGACAGGAATATGCGAGAAGCATCCGAATTGATTTCATTCGAGCTACTGGTGCAAAGGTTTCTTCAAAATCTATACCTTCTTCTTGATTGTAACCTTTTGCTACTAGTCTTGCCTTGTTTCTAATGACTACACCATTTTCATCTTGTTTATTCTTGAATACCCATTTAGTTCCAATAATGGTGCGGTCCTTAGGTCTAGGAACCAAGTCCCACACTTGACTTCTCTCAAATTGATTTGAGAGATAAAGGCTACATTCCCACAAATATTTCTAAGGGAGGCTTCTCACAATGTCATCTTGTGGAACTAAATTGATAGTGCTAGAAGGATGATCCATAGGAGACACATCTAAAGAAGCTTCATCATTATCCTTAAGAGATAGAGAGTCCATTGCATTTTCCAAACCATCATCTTCACCCATTATGCTAATTGGGTTAGGTGATTCATCAAATGTCACATGCATAGACTTTGCGACCATTAAGGTTCTTCTGTTAAAGACTCTATAGGCTTTGCTAGATGAGGAGTAGCCTAGAAAAATACCTAACTCCGTTTTGGAGTTAAACTTTCCTAGGTTGTTCTTAGTGTTAAGAATGAAACATTTGCATCCGAAGGCTCTGAAGTATTTAACACTTGGTGTTTTCCCGGACCATAGCTCATAAGGTGTCTTTGCTAAGATTGGGCGAATAGATACTCTATTGAGAACATAGCATGCCGTAGCGATGGCCTCCGCCCAAAAATACTTAGGAAGAGCATATTCCTTAAGCATAGTTCTTGCAAGGATCTATTTTTCCTTTCAACAACACCATTTTGTTGAGGAGTTCTAGGGGATGAAAAGTTATGATCTATTCCATATTTATCACAAAAGAGTTCAAATTTCTCATTTTCGAACTCTCCCCCATGATCACTACGGATAGCAACGATAGAAAGCTCCTTTTCATTTTGAATTTTCTTCCTAAAGGAGGAGAATATATCAAAGGTTTCATCCTTTGATCTTATGAAGAAAACCCAAGAAAATCTAGAATAGTCATCAACGATGACATAGGCATAATACTTCTCACCTAGACTAGCTACCTTGGAAGGACCGAAGAGATCCATATGAAGAATTTGAAGAGGTTTGGTGGTTGTTACAATTGACTTTGAAGCAAACAAAGACTTTGTTTGTTTCCCCATTTGACATGCTTCGCATACTTTGTCCTTCTCAAAGGACATATTTGGAAGGCCCCTAATAAGATTCTTCCTAGATATCTTACCTAAGGTATTCATACTTACGTGTCCTAGCCTCTTATGTCAAGACCAACTATCACAGGAAGAGTTTGCGGAAAAACATTTTTCATCAACACATAAGACAGCATTCAAGTCAATAGTGTAAACATTTTCGTTTCTATATCCAATGAATAACGTTTTTCCATTTGATATATCATCAATTAAGCAAGTGTTAGATTCAAAGATAACTCTATATCCTTTGTCGCATAATTGACTAACGCTTAGAAGGTTATGCTCTAAACCATCAACTAATAGAGCATTTTCAATAATAAGAGAGGAAGATTTACCTATGTTTCCAATGCCAATAATCTTCCCTTTTTGATTCCCAACGAAGGAGACATTTCGTTTCTTCTGCTTGATTGATGCAAACTTTGAAGGACCACCCATCATATGCCTCGAACATCCACTATCGATGTCCTATTCTATTACACCTATTTGGTTTTACAAATAGGTTCTTGTTGGACTTTTTCTTCTTATGTGATTCATAACCCAAACCAGCTTTGTCAAATGTTACTCTTTGACTACCTAGTAGCATGTTCAAGTTTTACTACCATTTGAAAACTTGAGAACTATATTGTTTATATACTATGAACATTTTCATGATTTTTGAGTAATTTTACATGCTCCTTTTTCAATTATGTGTATTTAGTTTTGAGCATGCTAAAATCATCAAGTAATGCGTTAAAGTCGAATAGAAGATCATCCTCTTCTTCCTCAAAATTAAGCTCTAAATTGCTAAGAGAGAGATGTACCTCATCTTCCTTAGCCATGAAGCACATGTTGGCGACTTCTTTAAGTTCGGAAGATGTGGAGTCGCTATCGAATCTTCCCAAGAAGCTTTCATTGCGTTCTTCTTAAAGGTTTTAGGAGCTCTCTTGATCTGAGGACACTCGGACTTGTAGTGTCCCACTTTTCCACATTCAAAGTAAGTGATTTCCTTGTTTTTCTCATTTGTTGATTTGTCACTTCTTGAGGCACGAATTCCCTTCATCCTACTCTTTTGAAGGAATTTGTTGAATCTCCTGGTTATGAGGGCTATCTCTTCCTCTTCTTCCTCACTTTCTGTTTCTTCTTGTTTACTAGAGGAAGCTTTGAGAGCAATATCCTTCTTCTTGTATCTCTTTCTCTTTTAGTTCTTTCTTCTCATTGGCTTGCATAGTTAACTCATGGGTCATCAATGATCCAATGAGTTTTTCAAGTTTCAACACTTTGAGGACCTTGGCTTCCTGAATTGCCGTCATCTTTGGTTGCCAAGCTGGAGGCAGAACACGAAGAACTTTTCGTACGCATTCCTCCTTTGTATATACCTTACCAAGAACCTTTAAGCTATTGATCGAGTTAGCAAAACGAGTGTACATACAACCAATAGACTCACCCTGTAACAACCCTCATTTTTATTTTAAGAATTTGTAACCTTAAGACGAAAGCGATTAAGGCCTTTTTATGAATGATGCTTAAATGTTAGAGTATTAAAGTATTATGGATATTAGTAAATTAGTAGGCTGAAGGTGATAAAGAGAATAATGTTTAAGGGCCAATTGGACGAAGTTATTAGGAAATATTAGAAAATTAGAAACACGTGAATTGGCTACGATTATGAATAATTGGAATAAGAATACTCTGTTTGGGGTGTATCACACCGTGCACCGGCCCAAGTGTTTGGGTTTGATTGGTGTTTGTTTGAAGTCCATTGTTTGATGGTTGCTAGGTTTAAGTAAAGTAATGAAGTGAGTTGGGTTAAATATACGAAGGAACTACCTTCACGTAAGGTTCGGTCGACACAATTGGCAGCCGGTTGACATAGAATAACTTTGGGGAATTTCTTCTGTCGACCATGGTGTTGACATAAGTTGACCATTGTGTCGACATAAGTTGACCATGGTGTCGACATAAGTTGAAAAGTCGACATAATCTGAAGAATTCTGATTGGTGGACATAAAAGGAATATTTATTTTATTTAATAAATGACATCAAGTGGGTCTTGGCTGGCATTTTTCCCTCCCAGCCACGATCTTCCTCTCCCTTTTCTCCCTAGGTTTCGTGCTCTAAATCAAAGGAGGGTGAGATTGAGATAGAGAAGAAGTTTTGTGAGGAAAAAGAGTGAGAAAGTGAGTGACTTAAAGAGAAGTGAAGTGAAGAGCTTCGATAGTTCGTGGAGGCTGAAGCTCAAGGTATTTTCATATCCTTTAAAGTTATTGTAAGTTCAATAATGATAAAAGGATGATGTTGCTTGAATTAGTGGATAAAAATGAAGGAGTTCGTATCAAGTGTTTCGAAATCAGTTATTTACGTACAGGGTTAGAGTTTTTGGAGATTCGGTCAAATTTTGTTACGAATCTGAGTTTATGTCCTACATAAGAGTTATAGTAGACAGAAACTGGGAAAGCACCGGTCGACACATTATCGACCGGTCGACACAAAATAACTCTCTGTAAATGATTCGGTCGACCGCATGAATAAGCGGTCGACTCATTATGCTAAGTTAGGTCGACACCTATAAGTTATGTCGACCGATTCTTGAGTTCCAGAAATGCATGCTCTCTGTTTTTTCGACATAGGTCGCCCCTGAAAGTTTATGTCGACCTAATCACTGTTCAAACAGTGAATGCCCTCTGTTTTGTCCAATTAAGTCAACATGCGTTAGTTTTCTGAATTGGGTCTTCTAAGAAGTTATAGTAGACTCCCTAAGTAATAATTTGACACCTTAATCATGAAGAATGGATCAAATCGAGGAAGTTATAGTAGTTCAAAGTTTGAATAGAAAGTTAAGACTTTATGCATTTTCTAATCCTTGAATTATCTATAGGTTTAGGTCATTAATTGGACTAAGAAGGGACTCAAATGGATTAATTCGAGATACCTACAAAGGTAAGTATGTGTTGCATGCGTTTGGCCTATTAGAGGTCTACATTGCAAAGATGATGTGTTTTTATGATTTTTGATTAATCATAGACTAGTTGGGGTGTAATGCACAATACACCGACCTCAAGTCATTTGAGGATTGTTTGTTTGCATTGTATTGATTGATTGATATGTTTATACGACTATTGTTCGGATTAGATAGACTTTCTTGCATTAAGGATAGGATTGTATGTGACATGTTATGGAGATCATGCATCATGTTTTCTACGAATGACAACGAAAATGAATTTTATGCATGAGGACTATGAATTAAAATAAGTGAATCATAGGGGGGGAATCGGGTTGTTACAGTCCAAATGATACAGTTTATTGAGTGATGATCGACGGGGAGTGATGCATGACACAAACAAAGTTATATCACAAATGTTTTCAATGTTTTGAAGATGTACTTAAAATGTATTCCCTTATTTTGGAGTGATGGATTATATACCAATGTTTTGAAAATGAATGTATCTTAAGTTGAAGTAATTGTCTTCCGCTGTATGTTTTAAGTTATTAAATGCTTATGTATTTTATTTAAAGGTGGAATTCAAATGTATGTTTTTATTATTCGACGGTTTTCCTTGTAAACTATTTTATAAACTAAAGATAGTTTTTAGAAATTAAAGTAACAAGTTTTCTCGGGTCATCGAAAAGTAAGAAAGTAAAGTGAGTAAGTAAGAAGAGCAGCAAGCGGCGTCCTGAGAATTGGGTCGTTACAACTTGGGTAAGTTTATCTTTGTTTATTTCGATGATATTCTTGTTTATGGTACGGATGTGCCGAGCCACTTGGACCATTTGGAACGGCTCTTTATCACCTTGCGGCGGACCAAGCTATACGGCAACCGCAAGAAGTGTGCCTTTGTCCAACGGCGCATACACTTCCTCGGCTTCATCTTATCTGAGGGCGGTGTAGAGGTAGATGGCGAGAAAATCACAGCCATCTGAGAATGGCCGACACCAAAAGGCGTCTCGGACATCCGAAGCTTCCACGGTCTTGCCAACTTCTACCGACGGTTCATTAAGGGGTTTACCACCATTATGGCACCATTGACCGAACTTACGAAGAAAGGGAAGGAATTTGCATGGTCTAAGCTTTGTCAAGATAGCTTTGACCACATCAAGACTTGGCTTTGCGAATCACCCATGCTAACCCTTATGGATTTCACCAAGGCATTCGAGGTGGAGTGCGATGCCTCGGGAACGGGCATTGGAGCGGTCTTGATGCAAGAGGGCCACCCGATCGCCTATTTTAGCGAGAAGCTCAAGGGTGCAAACCTCAACTATTCCACCTATGACAAGGAGTTATATTCCTTGATCCGAGCCATTGGAGTGTGGCAACATTACTTGTTGCCGAGGGAATTCATTATCCACTCGGACCATCAAGCACTAAAGTTCATCAAGAGCCAAGGGAAGCTAAACCGGAGACATGCCAAGTGGATTGAATTCCTAGAGAAGTACCCGTACATCATCAAATACAAGAAGGGCGACACGAATGTAGTAGCCGACGCTTTGTCGAGAAGAAGTGCTTTATTTACCGAACTCAAGGTGAGATTCTTTGGTTTTGATTGGATAAAGCAAGAGTATAAGGATGATCCCGACTTTGGCCCACGCTTTGAGGCCACAGTAAAAGGGGAATTGACGGGTTACCACGTAACCGATGAGTATTTATTATGAGGAGGACGATTATGCATCCCGAGAGGAAGCATCTGTGAGTCTCTCATCACCGAGGCACACGGCTGTGGTCTTGCGGGACACTTTGGTGAGAAAAAGACATAGGAGATGCTGAAGGAGCATTTTTATTGGCCACATCTTTTTCGAGACGTGCATCACTTTGTGGAACAATGCACGGTGTGCAAAAAGGCCAAAAACCAAACTTCGGCTCAAGGATTATATCTCCCACTACCGGTACTTGATCATCCATGGCAAGCACTTAGCATGGATTTTGTTCTTGGCCTTCCCCGAACTAGCCGAGGCAAAGATGGAATTATGGTTGTGGTCGATCAATTTTCAAAGATGGCCCATTTTGTGGCATGCTCCAAGACAGCCGAAGCCCCGGTCATTGCCGACCTCTTTTTCAAGGAAGTAGTCTGACTACACGTAATGCCACATTCGATCATATCCGACAGAGACTCAAAGTTCCTTAGCACATTTTGGAGGACTTTGTGGGCACGACTCAGAACAAAATTAATGTTTAGCACGACACTCGGTGCTTTACTACGGAGTGTGGTGGACCCCAAGGTCATGGCATGGGACACACGCTTGCCGTTCATCGAGTTCGCCTACAACCGATGCCGCCATAGTACCACGGGTATGACACACTTCAAAGTGGCATATGGATTTAATCCATCAACACCGATGGATCTACTACCATTACCAAGCCAAGAGCATACTAATCCAAATGGCCACGACAAGGCTGAGATGGTCCTAAAGTTGCACGAGAAAATTTAGAAGACCATCGAGAAGAAAAATCCAAAGAATGCCGCTGTGGCAAATCGAGGACGTAAGGAGAAAATTTTTCAAGAGGGAGACTTGGTGTGGCTAAAACTACGGTATTTCAAACATAAGCACGCCAAGTTACTACCAAGGGCCGAGGGTCCTTTCTGGGTTGCCGAGAGAGTCAACCCGAATGCATACAAGATTGAACTTCCTGGCGAACATGGCATCACGACCACCGTCAACGTCAAAGACTTATCTCCTTATTTAGACATGGAAGATGACGAAGACAAGATAGATTTGAGGGAAAATCCTCAAGTACCCCGGGAGGATGATGTGCAACCGGAGCACATCACGGACATGGCCCCGATGAGCACGGGAGATTTGACTAACTTAGTTGCTTCTTTTGCAGGAAACATTGTCTCGGAACTACCTTCTGAACATGATCGAGAATGACCTAAAGTCTCGATCACATGGTGTCCAGCAACCCCCAGCCACGACACGCCCGACACACCGGACCGTGACACATCTGAGGCTTCTGACCGCGACATGCCCGGCGCCCAGTGGGCACCCCATGATCACGACCCGAAAACCAACAAAAACTCGGTTGTCGGTCCTACCGAAGTCCACTAGGGCTTCGGCCCAATGGAATAAGTGACCGACATGGGAGAACGCCAGATCCAATTCTCAAGGATCGAGTGATCACCCATGGGCCTATCTTCGGTCACACTTAGTTTTATTTTTCTTCATCAGCAATTAGCCTTAGAGAATGAAGATAAAGCAGACCAAAGAGGAGGAACGCAGATCCCATAGGCGAAGGCCCCCGAACAACCGACACGACCGACCCATGGTCGAGCCACGGCCCACCTTCGGTTAACTAAGAGACCTTGATCAAATCCTATCGGCCACTTTACTTAAATATATAAGTAATCCGATTATTTGGTCAAGGAAAGGACAAGGTTCGAGTTAGCACAAGAGGAATTATTGGTGTCCGAGACATGGGCACCGGCGAGACACATTTTAAGACATCAACGAGCAACTGAGGCTTTTCATCAGAATTACCCGTGCCATTATCCTCTTTCAGACAACCTAGGGATGTCTGAAGTTACAATTTCCAATTGGCACAGACATATCTCTTAATGTCCGAGAAGAATCCACCGGGCGCGCGTACAAAGTCGTTCACTTAACAACCGGCGAGCCACAAGGGATTTTTATCCATAAAATCCTCGATCAAGCTGTCAAATCATCAGAGGATCCTCTAGCAACAGATGTCAAAAATGGCCTCGCCGATCCCTCAGAATCTGAGATAGGTTCAACCACTGGTTCGGCCCATTCAAACAAGCTCGCGCACATTAGTGGTCTACCGAGGAACCAGACCACGTGCCCCTTCATGCTGACCACCGAGAGCATTTTAGAAGCCCCGGATACAAATTGGCTCGAGCCAATCTTTCATTGTTCAGAGCTCATCCCACCCGGTGCAACATCTCGGTTAACCACGGTCACCCTCGGTCAAGACTCAAATTCAACCGTGCATATCTCCATGAACCGAATCTAAAGTCAACCAAAGATCTTCCCAAAGTTAATCATAGGCGTTTATGTCATCTAATGGCATACATTGTCTTTCTTATCTTTTTACAATTTTAGTACTTAAGTGTATCAACCTTACACTTTAATGGTAGAGAGAATTTTAGTAAAAATTGTGCATTGCCCCTTCTTCCTAACCAGTCGAAGCTCCCTTCGACATTCCTTCTCCGGTGAGTAATATTCGGCCGAGTGTGTCAACCCTCACACGTACGATCAAGTGTTTGAATTGCTCAAGTGTTTGAAATGTCCAGCCATCTTAACCCAAAAACTCTCAAGAGTCCATCCCATTCCCCGAGCGATCAACCCTTTTACTCCATTGCCCGATTTCACCTCTTTTTCCATCATCCGAGCCATTCCATTTTTTCACCGAGCCATTTTCACTTTTATTCGACCATTCCTTATTATTCCCATCACAAATCGCTTCCGAAAGCCAACTCTACAATTCGACCGAACCATATTCTCGTTTGACGTATGTGACCGCAATCCAAGCCCCGCGTGCGCGTGTTCTTTTGACCACGGTGCGCTGACCCCCAAGGAAGGCACATCAGGGACTCCGGGATTCCCCCACAAGGAATGCAAAGCTTCCCTTCTTTGATCAAATAGCCATCCATAAGGTGATAGCCATAATCCACCTTCTTTAAGGTCAAATCATACCAATGGCCGAAATCTTGGTCACCCTTGCAAGCTTCCTTGATCTAGTCAAAACCAAAGAAGTTAGTAGGAAGCTCGGTTAGGAGAACAAACCTCCTTGAAAGAGCATCGGCAACTTATACTTGATGATGTATGAGTATCTTTCAAGAAACTCCACCCATTTTGCATGCCTTCTATTTAACTTTCCTTGACTCTTAATATGCTTGAGAGCTTGATGGTTGGTATGAATGATAAATTTCTTGGATAAAAGGTAGTGTTGCTAAACTTCCAAGTCTCGGATAACCGCATAGAATTCCTTATCATAAGTTGAATAATTCAAGGTAGCACCCTTGAGCTTCTCACTAAAATAGGCTAGGGGCCTCCATTCTTTCATTAGAACTGCATCAATTCCCAATCTGGATGCATCACACTCTACTTCAAAAACCTTAAGGAAATCGAGAAACATGAGCACGAGTGCTTCACAAAGCTTGAGCTTGATTAACTCAAAGCTTTCTTGACAACTCGAGGTCCATACAAACTCTCTCCCCTTTTGGTGCAATCGGTTAAGGGGGAAACAATAGAGCTAAACCCTTGAATGAATCTCCAACAATAGAGCAAGCCCATGGAAACTCCTTACATCTGAAACACTCTTAGGAGTGTGCCATTCCCGAATTGAGTCTATCTTGGCATCATCAACCTCCATACCATTCTTAGTAATAATGAACCCTAGGAAGTGGATCTGTTCTTGCACAAAAGCACATTTCTTCAAATTACAAAATAATCTAGTGGCTCAGAGAGTTTCAAATAACAATCTATGATGTCCAAGGTGAGTATGAAAATCTTAACTATATACCAAGATATCATCAAAGTAAACCACTATAAACGTTCCCAAGAAATCTTTAAGCACTAAATTCGTAAGTCTCATAAACGTACCAGGGGCATTAGATAGCCCGAAAGGCATTACTAACCTTTCGAAGAGACCATACTTGGTCTTGAAAGCCATATTCCATTCGTCTCCCTTCTTCATTCGAATTTGATGATAGCCACTCTTCAAATCAACCTTGGAGAAATAAGATGCCCCCCTAAGCTCCACAAACATGTCTTCGAGTCTAGGAATCAGGAACCAATACTTAATTATAATTTGATTGATGGCTTGACTATCCACACACATCCAGAAGCTACCATCTTTCTTTGGAACAAATAGGGGGCACGGCACAAGGACTTAAGGATTCTCGAATGTAGCTCTTGTATAGGAGTTCTTGCACTTGTCTTTGAAGCTCCTTGGCCTCCTCGGATTTTAACCTATAAGATGGCCGATTAGGAAGCACCACTCTAGGTTGTAGATTGATTTGGTACTCAATGTCTCGAAGGGGTGGCAACTCCTAGGGAAAAAGTCTTGGAACTCTTCTAGAAGTACTCGGACCTCCTTAGGAATCTCTTCAATTTCCTCCATCCTCTCCTGAAACATCAACATCACAGTCGGCCCTCCTTCCAAAATAGACTTCAACAACTCTTTCTTAGACATGAAAAAGTTGGATTTAGTCATACCTTCCTTCCTAGCGGTCTCATCCTTAGCAACTTGATCCTGGCAAAGAGGAACTAACATGACGGAATAAGGGTTGGTATAACCATCATGAAGGACCCTCTAATCATATTGCGATGGCCTTCCCACAAAATGTAGCTTGCACTCATCGGCACCATATCACAAAGCACTTTATCCTTGTATCCACAGATTAAAAACTCCAAATTAACTTGCTTGGTCACATTGATGTCTTCTTTGTCATTCAACCATCTCAACTTGTAAGGGCTCGGGTGCAACGTAGTTTTAAGCCACAACTTCTCCACAAGATCTCAAGATGCCACATTGGTACAACTCCCACTGTCTATGATAAGAGAGCATATCTTTCCGTGAATAAGGCACCTACTATGGAATATGTTTTCCATTTGAAAATCCTCACTTTGGACTTGGGAGGATAGAACTCTTTAGATCAACATCAAAAGGGGTCCCTCTTGAGCATGAAAAATCTCCTCTTGAGGTTCTTGCTCCTCACTAGCGTCTTCCAACACTCCATCCTCGCTTACCACTTCATTGGTGTCCTCTCTAAGAACCATGACCCTCTTTTTTGGGCATTGAGAAGCAATATGGCCTAAGCCAAGACACTTGAAACATTTGATCTCCCTTGTTTGAGGCCGATTGTTGGAGAAAGAGTTCTTGTTTGTAGTGGCTGGGCACAAACCTCTTTCTCATGAAGAGTTTCATGGCCCTCCAAGTAGGAATATCATCCTCACCATCACGCCTCCTTTGGGCCTTCAAAATATCCCACCATAAACTAGAATAACCGGTTAACTCCAAAGAAACCAATTGTAATTTCAACAATTCTGAGTAGTTATAACATTCAAACACTTTATCTACTTTTTCAACCCAATCAAGGAACGCATCACCATTGCGAGATCCATTAAAGGGTGGAATGGTTACCTTGACATTCCTCATCTCATCTTCACGGTTGGGATGGTCATTGTAACCGAACTCTTCATCGGAGTCCTCATTTGCTTGATGCCGAGGCCTCTGCATGCCATTCCCGGGTCTTCTCCTTGGAGCAGGGGTTGGAAAAAAGGGGATGATCGGAAAAGGAAATAGGGTTGATCGGAAAATGAGAGGTAACCGTAGATGGAGAAGAGCTAATATGGATTACACGCTTACCCTAAGACCATGAGGAAGTGGTTGAAGTCATGTAGCATGGCCTAGTTTAACCTAGCTTGGAAGGGAAGCGAAAACCTTGAAGGATACTCTCGGATATTGCCGGATATTACTCACCGGAGAGCCAAGTCTTGGAGGTTGAAAACTGGCCAAGGGAGAAGATTCAAAGCACTCTTTAGATTCAAAATAAACTAATTACAATGCTTGGTGATGGGAGGGTTTTAACCTCTCTGACATTAGAGAGGGAAAACGTAATTGGGTGGCATCCAAAAGCCTTACCCGATTTGATGCATGCACAAAAAGGAAGTGTGGAAAGGAACACCCAAAACTTACCCAATTTGGGGTTGACCAAGGAAGAGTTGTCTCCGAAATTGGATTCCCCTCCAACCGGCTGCAAATGAAACACCCTCAAAAGAAAAAACCCATGTAAAAGAGAAAACTCACTTAAAACTTATACCAAACCCATAGAAACTCCTTGGGTTTGGCTCGGCTTTGCACTTCCTTCCATGGTGTTCCAAGCTTGAAGATGCCTCGATCTTGGCCTCAATTTCCAAGGCTACCCATATGAGGAGATGTTTGGTTTGCTCCAAGTCTTTTGGGGTAGGTTCCTCCATAATTATTCCATGCTCATCATTTCCTACAAAAAGAGCTAATTGATTACAAAACTCCTTAGCTCGGGATCGGGTAATGGCTTTGAGGTATGGCTCTATGCAAGGCATCTCGTGGCATGTCACCTTCACTCTCCAGCACTTGAAGGAGAGGTTATGGAAAGTGACCATGAACAGAACGGTTTTGATTTCATCCTCACCAAAGTTGAACCATTCGGTCATTGCCTTACGTAAAAGTTATTGGCCATAGACCGAGTAAGTGCCTTCACTTAAGACACTTTCATAGTCAAGGGGAGTTTGGAAGATAAACCCGATCCAATAATTTTTTCTTTAGTATGACCTTGACTGACACTTTCCAACAATCAATGAGGCATTTAAGGCCCTCTTTTATAAAGTTTTGGTTGGGGAAGTATCCAACCAGGGCATGTCCTCGTGTCTTTTTCTCATTAAGGATTTTTTTTTTCCAGAGATTTGGATTGCTTCTTCCTCTATGGGATCAGAGGATAGTTGGTGTCCTTACTCTTGATTGCGGATGTTCTTGACCATATTTGTGTAGGTTAGGAAAATGTCTATGTTCGTTTGCTTGGCTTCTCTTTCACGAATTTTATCGAAAAGCTTATGGGAAACAATAATAAGATCAGTGAAAAGAGAGGTTTGGATATTGGGTAAGCCTAGAATTTTGGAGCAATCGTCTTGCATCAAATGATTTGCTGCAAAGATAGTGGAGGTTTCCCAAGAAAATTAGATTCATCATTAAAAAATATGGGCAGTGATGTTAAGTGGTTTTGCAGCTTTAATTACCTTTGGCAACTCCAAGCAAGGCTCATTCAACTTTGCTTTTTTGGCATTGTTGAGTGAAGCAGTTGATTCAATGCTCAAAAAGTCAAGATAGCATAGGTCGAATCAAGAGGAGTGCTTACCCGCTTCAAGGTGCTGGAAAAATCCAGATAGAAGATGGGTTTCGTCTAAAATAGGTGTCGAAAATAGCAGTCGTACTCCCAATTCTGGCTTTAGAAAGAAACCAACTCCCAAATATAGAAAAACAAAAGCAAGAAGAACAGAAAAAGATTCCTCCTAGCAGCCAGAAATGGCTAGTCAACGCCGGTAATGCCTAGCCGGCGATTGTAACGGCTAGTTGTAGCGTCTCAAAAGATCAGTTTTTTACAAGTTCAGATGGCGTTGAAGGTATCTTTAATCATCAAAAATACCTTTTTAGTGCTGGAATTGCTGGTAGAAGCCGTAAACAATGAGCCGGTAGCTAAATCAGCAGACGACGGCAATAAAATATTTGTTTGCAGCTCCACAAAATTAATGATAGAAACTCAGCTGGCGGAACAACTTCTTCTACATTGATTCTCCAATTCAGGGAGAGATAATCCCTCGGGAGGAGAGAGGAGCTGAAAAAGAACAAGCTAAAGCAGTAGTCAAAGCAACCTTGAGAGATGTAATCAGCAGATTGTTGAAAGAAAGCAGCAGAATCAGGTGCCTTCAGCAAAGGAAGGGAGACTCATGAAAAATTGCCAAAACTTTGCTAAAAGGGTAGTGAGAGTTTCTCCTAACCTACCTAATCCCTAAGTCTTAATCCTAAAACCCTAAGCTCAAAACCCTAAACCCTAAGCCCGAGTTCTTTAGCCTGAAGCCCTAAGTCCTAAGTCATAACACCTAAACCTAAAGGCCTAAGCCAATGCCCTAGGGCGTAACTCATAGCATTAATCCCAAAGCCCTAAGCCAAAAGCCCTAACCCTTGAGCCATAAGCTCAAAGTCTTAAACCCCAAGCCTTCAACCCTAAGCTCAATACCCAAAGACATAAGCACTAAGCCTTAATCCATATTCCTAAATTGAAACTTGTTAGCCCAAAGTTAAAACCCTTGAGTGCTAAGTTCTAAGGCCAAAGTTCAAAGCTTTGATCCTTAACCACCTAACCCACTAAGCCCTGCCCCTAAGCCCTAAGCCTAAAACCTTAAGCCCTAAGGCCAAAGCCCTACACCATACACCCTATGTATAATACCTAAGCTATAAGCTTTAAGCAAGAAGCTCTAAGCTATAAACCCTAAGTTGTAAGCTTTAAGTCGAAAGCCCAAATCAAAAAATCCTAAGCCTTCATGCCAAAGCCCTAATCCTAAAAGCCACTAACCCCAAAGCTGACACAGAATGGAAGGGGTTTAGATTTTGGAAGTGTGAGAATCGGGTTAGGTTATATGGAAAGCGATAATCCAATAATTCAAGAATTGGGTCTGGAATGTGGACGGCGATAACTCAACGATAATATCTAGTTTCAGGCTGAAATTTCTAGTGGAACTCTGGAAAGAAGATAAGTGATATCCCTCTAAAAATAAAGGAAATCAAGTTGATGGATCAGTCAGAAAGCAATGGAACAGTAACAGCGGTCATCGGTGGCCAGAAATTGACAACCGGCGGAAGAATTGAAATATCAAACGAAATCAACGATGCAAGAAGGAGCTTATGGACTTCAAGCTCACCCTATGACCTTGAGAAAGGTTGGAGACTTTGAAGAAAGAAGTGAACCCCAGCTCGAAGGAGGAATCACTTGAAGAATTCACGGTGGTCGGAGGAAGTCCGGCTGCCGGCTGAAATTAGAAGATGCCCAAAAAGGGAAAGAGCTAAAAGCTTCTTAAATTCAAATTCTAAATTGACCTTACAATCACGCAATGAGGGAGGTTTTATCTACGGAGAAGAGTGGGAAAAAGGGAGGGAAAATTGAGGACCAAAGGCATGCAACTTGCATGCTCGAAATTGAAATAGAGGGAAAATTGGACCAATGAGATTGCAAGAATGTGAAGGCCACGTGATCTTGAATCTCCTCAGCCAATTTTCCCTTCTTCATTGGCCCAAAATACCCTTCACTTAGCTGAAAATTCCCCATGTAAAACACCATGCAAGCATGCAAAAATAAACAAAATAAAACCTAGCCGAGAAACTCTCTCGGGTTCTCCAAATATCCAACATAAAATTCACGTAAAAATTAAGCTAAAAATGCGATAAAATCCCTTCAATCCATGTAAATGCTGGTGAGTTGAGTGTTGGAACCCTTGAAAACTTTTGCATGGGACTCCAACTCGCCATGCAACGTGATACTTCAATCGGGTTCGAGTTCGGGCTCGATTCCGGAGCTCTTGTTTTTTGGTTAAAAATCCACATTTTCTCCATGCCAAATTATCATGTGTTTTGGCCTTGTTTGATCCTCCAAAGTTGGCTTAGAAATGTATAATTCTTCAATTAATTTTCCTGCAAAATTAATAAACATATTAGAAAAGTTCCGAGCTCGGGCTCGGGTGATTGCTCCGCTTGGCATGCCAATCTATGGCATGTCACTTTCTTAGTGCAATCGGTTAAAGGAGCCACAATAAAACTAAACCCTTGAATGAACCTTTGGTAAAAGGAGGCTAAACCATGAAAACTTCTTATGTCTGAAACATTTCTTGGATCGGGCCAATCCCGAATGGCTTTCACTTTGGTTTCATCAACTTCCATTCCTTCCTATGAAATAATAAATCCCAAGAATTGGATCCTCTCTTGTACAAAGGCACACTTCTTCAAATTGCCAAAAAGTTTAAAGTCTCGGAGTTTATCAAATAGTAATTGGAGGTGCTTTTGGTGACTTGGCAAATCTTGGCTATCAACCAAAATGTCGTCGAAATACACAACCACAAATCTTCCCAAGTAGTCTTTTAGTACGAAATGCATAAGTCTCATGAAGGTGCTAGGGGCATTTGACAAACCGAAAGGCATGACTAACCATTCGTATAGGCCATATTTGGTTTTGAAAGCTGTCTTCCACTCATGACCCTCCTTCATCCGAATTTGATAATATCTGCTCTTGAGATCCACCTTTGAAAAACATGATGCACCACTAAGTTCATCCAACAAATCTTCTAATCGAGGAATTGGAAACCTATATTTGATGGTGATTTGATTTATGGCCCTACTATCAACACACATGCGATAACTCCCATCCTTTTTTGTTACCAAGAAAGCCGGTACGGAACAAGGACTCAATGACTGTCGGATGTGTCCTTTATCAAGGAGTTCTTGGACTTGTTTATCTAATTCTTTGGCCTCCTCAGGATTGAGCCTATATGAGGGACGGTTTGGAAGGATGGCACCCGATTGTAAATATATTTGATGATCAATTCCCCGAAATGGTGGTAGGCATAATGGTAGTTCTTCTGGGAAGACATCTTGATATTCTTCAATGAGTGCTCAAATCTCCTTAGGAAACTCTCCCATTTTTCTGACACGCTCCAAGATGCGGAGGTGCCGGAAATAAAAGTGAAGATTGTAATCTGCCCGGTAGGACAGGAAGTAAGGAAGAACAGGGTAGTGCAACGTTTATTTCTCCAAATGCAAAAAGGTTTAGGTTATAAAACTCAGCCAACTTAAAATTAAGGGCGTGGACTAAGTTTGGCCAGATTTGCAGCTCAAAAGAACGTGCGGAACATTAAAATATAAGGAGACACTTTCAGATGCACAAGCAGACAAACAGAAAGAAACAGTGCAGCAGTGATGGGGGAACTTCTACATAACTTCCAATGCAGGGAGTCTGAGATTGTGAAAATAAGCAGACAACAACTTCAATCAAAGGGGAAGAGAATGCAAGTGGTTTTATAGAAAACACACACGTAGGCTAGGAGTTATGCTGGATAGAAAAATAATGGACAGAATTGTTCGATTTCAGGAACTCGGGTAGGAAACAGTGGAAAAACACAAGCATAACTTTTAAAAGGAGCTGGTTGTGGCTAAACGGAATGAACCATTGATTCAGGCCATGAAAGTGGGACTCACTGCTAGAAATTTGGGGGCTTTGCTCACAGGAAACAAAAATGGTACAAGATGGACGATTGGAGCTCAAAGTCCACTCGGGAAAGTTCAAAAACAGCAACAATACAACTAGCACAAATAAATGTAAACGCAAGTGGAAAGTAGGCTATGGGAGTTCCAAACTCGCCTTTGATCCTAACAAGTGAGGAAGGGAGGTTGAAATAAGGTTTAATGACCCTAGCAAGATCACCAACACCAAGACAAACCAAAACAAGGATATTACTCACCTTGAATGAAATGCCGTGAGAAAGGAAAAAGAGGGTTTGAGAGCTTCAAGCTTTCAAGGTTTTCTTCAATTCTTTTCTGCCTCATCCAACGTGGGAGGAGGGATTCATACCCTTTCAAACTTACACAAAAGACAAAAACAATTAAAGACCTAAATTTAGAACTAATGAGTGGCTAAGTAGGAGGTAGGTGGGGAAAGGGGCCCACCTTCAACTTGCCTCCCAACTCAAACACTCCTTAGACCTAAACCACGTCTAAAGACTTTACAAAAATCAAGCTTCATGGGAAATAATATTTCCCAAAAGCTCCAACATGAAGGAGCCTAAATTGATCCAAAATTCAAACATCACTTGGTCATTCCTTGGAAGACTTCATCTTCCCAAGTAGTGGTGCATACGGCCTCCATTGTCCTTGAAACCGAGTGTAGTTATGTCCCGGGTGGTGAACTTGTCAAGGAAGATCTTGGATTTTCGACTAACTCCTTCTCTTCTTTATACTTCCATTGTAAGCAATGTTTGGGAAGTTCTTGATCTTGTTGTGAAGGAATATCTAGGAGCTCCAATGTAGGGAAAAATGTACCTGCAAAATCAACAAACATATTAGCTAAAAGTCTTGCACGGCTTCGAGTTGTTGCTCCTTCCGGTTGATGATGAGTCTCGGGCACATCAATTTCTTCCATCCTTTCCCGGAACATGATAAGTATCAATGGATCTCCTTCTAAGATAGTTCTCAACAACTCCTTCTTGGTCATGAATAAGTTGTTTTTAGACATATATTCCTTCCTTGCAATTTCATCTTTAGCCACTTCCCCCGGTTCAAGAGGTAATTATTTGATGGAACGTCCACCAATTTTGAAGGCATAATGATTGGTAAACCCGTCATGGATAGCTTTCCTATCGAATCACCATGGTCTCCCAAGTAAAAGGTGGCTCGCACTCATCAGTACTACATCACATAAAACATTATTTATGTATTTACCGATTGTAAACTCTATATTCACTTGCTTGGCTACCTTGATATCGTATTTGTCATTCAGCCATCGTAATTTGTAAGGATTTGGATAAGTAGTTGTTTCCAACCCGAGTTTCTCAACAAGATCCCAAGAAGCTACATTGGTGCAGCTACCTCCATCTATAATTAATAAGCAAATCTTCCCTTGTATCGAACATCTACTATGGAAGATATTCTCCCTTTAAAGGTCTTCATGCCGAGTTTGAGTGGTGAGTATCCTTCAAATAACCATTAAAAGGGAACCCTCTTGAGCATGGCAAACTTCTTCATCAGATTCCATGTTTGTAACTGATTCTTCTTTCAATTCATCCTCACTTACCACTTCATTAGTATCCTCTCTAAGGATCATCACACGCTTGTTAGGGCATTGAGAGGCAATATGTCTGAGACCAACGCATTTCGAGAACTTGATCTCTCGGGTTCGGGGCCGATTACTGTCTTCATTCGGTTTCACTTCTCCATCTTTCTTTTGCATCCAAGGTTTGTCATAAGGAACTTTATTTTCGAGTTTTGCAAATGGCTTGTAAGGGGTCGTGACTTCGGGAATAAATTTATTGGATACTCCCTTGCCCTTTCTCTTCACTTGTCTTTCCACCTTCAAAGCAAGTTGAAATACTGAGTCCAAAGTATCAATAGGATAAAGGTCCACAATGCCCCCAATCTCCTTATTCAATCCCCTTAGGAATCAAGCTATGATTTGTTCCACGGGTTTTGAAAGATCACATCTTATTCTAAGGGTCTCGAACTCGGTTAAATACTCTTCTACCGAGAGGGAAGTTTGCTTTAACATTTGTAGTGTAAAAAGATTTCTTGCTTGTAATGAATTGGCACGAATCTTTTCCTCATAATTGTTTTCATAGTTCTCCATGACAAAATACTTTCCTCTCCCTCTCGTCTTCTTTGTTCTTTCAAGCTATTCCACCATAAACTAGTCTACCCCATGAGTTCCAAGGATACTAGTTGTAACTTGAACTTCTCAGAATATTTGTAGCACTCAAAAATTTTATCGACCTTCTCTATTCAATCAATAAAAGCATCACCATTACAAGTACCATTGAATGGTGAAATAGATACCTTCACGTGTCTCATGTTATCTTCTCGGTTGAATGGCTCATATATGTTGAATTCTTTGTCTTCCGAGTCCTCGGGTATGAATTCTCGAGACCTTCTCGCCTTAATTTTAGATCTTCTTCGAGGAGGTACATTCAGTGGAGGCTTCAAGGTGGATGTAATAGTTTCCATTTGATGGAGCATAGTATCAAATCTCAAATAAAGTTCATCAAGCTGCCCTTGGACACTAGATTCTGGCATATCCAGACTCGTGGTCAGAGAAGTTTGCGGACTTGAATTCTTTGGTGGAATCGGATCCCGATTGGGATTATAATGAGAACCACTCCTTGTCGTCATTCTTGAACCTTCAAAATAGTTAAAAATCAGAGGGAAGGGAAGGTGGGAAGGGATGTTTGGCTCTGATACCAAATGACACGAAATGGGAATGGAAATAATGGAATAATTTGGATCGGAGGATTTTTAGGGTTTATCTGGATAATCAGATTCGGGATAAATTTTGGGCGCTTGGATCTCGAAAATGGTAGTGAGATTTCTTATACAATTTGGAGGGGATTTTGATGTATAAAGTAAAGATGGATCCTCTAAAAATGGATAGGTTCTCACGGACGAAATGAGAGATATGCTGAAAATGGTAAAGGATAATAATGGAAGAATTAGGGTTTCCCGGCAGATCCCAAAAAATATGGGCTTCAATTCATGTAAAAATGGATGCTTGAGCTGATGATCCACACTGTCACCCTTAGACCATGAAGATGGCTGGAGAAATGTTGTAAGGATAGGTCGTCCTAGCTCGGAAGGATGACCAACTCCGGGGTTTTCTCTCGAGGGGCAGGAAGGATTCCGGCAAGCCGAGTCTTTTGAGGGAGAATCTCCAAAGGAGAGATTTGTAATTCAAATTCAAAATTCAAAATTCAAATCTGAAGATTATAATCTGCAAAGTGGATTACATAAGTGACACGGAATGGAGGGGGTTTAGATTTAGGAAGTGGGAGAATCGGGTTAGGATATATGGAAAATGATAATCCGATAATTCCAGAATCGGGACTGGAATTTAGACGGCAATAACTCGACGATAAGATTGAGTTTCAGGCTGAAATTTTGAGTGAAACTCTGAAAAGACGATAGGTGATAGCCTTCAAAAAATGAAGGAAATCACGTGGATGGATCGGTCGGAATGTAATGGAACAGTAACAATGCTCAGCGGTGGCCAAAAATTGATAACTGGCCGAAGAAAAGAAATATCAAACGAAATCAACGATGAAAGAAGGAGCTTATGGACTTCAAGCTCACCCTATGACCTTGAGGAAGGCTGGAGACTTTGAAGCAAAAAGATAACCCCAGCTCGGAGGAGGGAACCCTTGAAGAACCCACGGTGGCCGGAGGAACTTCCGGCTGCCGGCTGAAAGTGGAAAATGCCCGATGAAGGGAGAGCTGAAAAGCTACTAAAATTTAAATTTCAAATTGCCCTTACAATAACACAATGGGGGAGAGTTTATCTGCTGAGAAGAGTGGAAAAAAAGGGAGGGAAAATTGAGGGCCAAAGGCATGCAACTTGCATGCTGGAAATTGAAATAAAGGAGAGAAAATTAGACCAATGAGATTGCAAGAATGTGAAAGCCACATGATCTTGAATCTCCTCAGCAAATTTTCCCTTCTTCCTTGGCCCAAAATACCCTTCTCTTAGCCAAAAATTCCTCATGCAAAACCCCATCCAAGCATGCAAAAATAAACAAAATAAAACCTAGCCGAGAATTCCTCTCGGGTTCTCCAAATATCCAACGTAAAATTCAGTAAAACTTAAGCTTAAAATTCGATAAAATCCCTTCAATCCATGGAAATGCCGGTGAGTTGAGTCGTGGAGACCTTGATCATTTTTGCATGGGACTCCAATTCACCATGCAATGTGATACTTCAATCGGGTTTGGGTTTGGGTGATTGCTACGCTTGGCATGCCAATCCGTGGCATGTCATCCTCCCCGGGTTCTTGAGGATTTGCCCTCAAATCAAATTGGAATTCATCTCCCTTTTGTTCATCTTCATTAATTCCAGCAAAGGGAGAAAGATTTTGAACATTAAATGTGGATGAAATTCCATAATTCCCGAGTAACTCGAACTTGCATGTTCTTGGGTCGACTACCTTATCCAAAAAATTCATAGGGCTTAAGGCCGCCTTAAGAGTGTGCAAACTTTGAACAACTTCTAGTTTTGAGTCATAAGATTCAATGCCCTTCACCACAACATCATTCTTTCCACGGCTAAACAATTCAACAATCCGGTTTGTACTATACCACCGAATAACTAAATCAACATGAGTTTCATTATCCCCATTATAAACCATAGTGTTTCCAATATATTCAGCAATGTATCCTTCTAAGTATTCATGGGACCAACTATGCATAAGTACCGTAACAAGTCTTGAACTAATAGTTAGCAAGGACGGGATTACTAGCCAATCATGGTGGGTGAACTTAGCTAACTTTCTAATCGCCTCTTGTGCATTGCGAAGTAAATATATTCCATGGAAGTATTCCATTAAGGCTTCCAAGAAACTTATCCAATGATCATCGTTAACTACCTCTTCCTCCTAGGTTCTTTTGATGAGTGACCCGTAGACTCCTTTACTAGAATTGCCAAATGGTCCACTATTGATTGAATAGTTCTCCATATTAGGAAGTTCATAATTCTTCTTCTTAAGCTCAATTCAGATTTGTAGATTTCCTTCATCCAATCATAAAAAAAGTAATTAGTAAAGAGTTTGGGTAGAGAGGCTAACCACCTTGAGAGTGTTTTGGAAATCACAACACATATGACCTTTTTGTCCTTTATCGCAATTGTTCCTTCTTGAGTAGGCCCAGATCCCTCCTTGATTATAATTAAGTTATTCTTAGATAAATTCTCCTTCCTTGTGATCTCATCTTTGGCCACTTGTTCGGGTTCAAGGGGAACTAGCTTGATAGATCGTCCACCAAATTTAAAAGAATATTGGTTTGTAAAACCATTGTGCAGCCTTCTGATCAAATTGTCATGGTCTCCCGAGTAACAAATGGCTTGAACTCATGGGAACCACATCACACATCACTTGATCCTTGTAACTTCTAATAGAGAATTCAATGAACGCTTGTTTAGTAACCTTGAGGTCTTCCTTATCATTTATCCAACGTAATTTATAAGGCTTCAGGTGAAAGATAGTTTCTATTCCGAGTTTGTCAATTAACTCTCGGGAAACCACATTAACACAACTTCCACCATCAATAATAATTGAGCATACCTTATCTTGGATTAGACATCTACTATGGAATAAACTTTCTCTTTGGAGTTCCTCTTGTTGGCTTTGAGTGGCAAGTAACCTTCGGATAACTAATAATAAGGGGCCTTCTTGTGCTCGGCATTCTTCCCCTTCGGATTCCAAACTCATATCCGATTTTTCCTTCACTTCATCTTCACTGAAAACTTCACTTGTTTCCTCTCTAATAACCATCACACGTTTTTTAGGGCATTGGGATGCAATATGCCCGAGACCAAGGCACTTAAAACACTTGATCTCCCGTGTTCGGGTCCGGTTATTTTCTTCCATCGGTTTAGGCTCACTATCCTTCTTTTGCAGCCAAGGTTGAACGAAAGGAATCTTGTTCTCCACCTTTATATTAGGCTTAAAAGGAGTAATAGCCTTAGGACTTGCTCGGCTCACTATTCCCTTGCCATTTCTTTTTATTTGCCTCTCCAATTTCAAGGCCATTTGAATAACAAATCCATAGAGTTGATCGATTCCAACTCCACAATATCAATAATGTCTCGGTGTAAACCTCTTATAAACCGAGCTATAATTTGTTCCTCTGGTTCTTGTAAGTCACATCTAATTCAGAGAGTCTCAAATTCAGTAAGATATTCCTCCACCGAGAGAGATTCTTGCTTAAGAGATTGTAACTGAAGAAATAGCTCTTGTTTGTAATGAGCCAATACAAATCTTCTCCTCATAATTGATTTCAGAATTTTCCAACTATTAATACTTTCTTCACCATCACGTCTTTGAATTTTCAAACTATCCCACCAAAAACTAGCATAACCCGTAAGTCCCAATGAAACAACTAGTAATTTAAACTTCTCAGAATAGTTATAGCATTCAAAGATCTTATCAACTTTCTCCATTCAATCAATAAACAAATCACCATTGCAAGATCCATTGAAAGGAGGAATGGATACCTTAATATTCCTCATATCATCATCTCATCGATGGTTGTTCGTCCTTTGTTATTTAAACCTTTAGTGGAGGACTCTTCTTGGATAGCTTCCTCTCCCAAAGTGGATATTGTGCAATTGACCTCCACTTCACTTGGGGCCGAAGATGGTCGTGACTCGGCTTGGTCGTCCCGGTAAGATAGGCTATGAACTTCGGACTCTAAGTTCACCTCTTCAATCTCCCAATGTATGCAATGCTTGGGAAGTTCTTTATCAAGAGAGGAGGGCATGTCTAGGAGGCCCTTTAGTGGCGATGAATCTCCTGCAAAATTAGCAAACATGTTAGATAATTTCCTTGCCCGGCTTTGGGTGGTCGCGCCCTCCGGTTGATGGCAGTTCCCGGGCACATCACCCCCTCCGGGTGAATGATGATTTGCCCTCAAATCCATGGGCTCCTCCTCCTCATCCTCGGCTGCCTCTCCCACATATGGAGATAAGTCTTGAACATTGAACGAAGCCGATACTCCAAAGTCCCCGGGAAGCTTCAACTTATAGGCATTTTTGTTGATCTTCTCGATCACTTCAAATGGTCCATCGGCTCTAGGAAGTAGTTTGGACTTTCTTTGGTTCAGAAATCTCTCCTTCCTCAAGTGCAGCCATACAAGGTCTCCCACCTCGAATTCCACATCTCTTCGGCCTCGATTGGCATATTTAGCATAGGATTCATTTTTCTTGGCTATGGCTCTTTGTACCTTAGTATGCATGGCTTGGACTTGCTTGGCTTTTTGTGCTCCCTCCCGGTTGACTAAATCTTGTCTCGACAATGGAATTAAATCTAATGGAGTGGGCGGGTTGCAGCCATAGACTACTTCAAATGGGGAGGCTCGTGTGGCACTATGCACTCTTCGATTGTAAGCAAATTCCACATAGGGTAATTCCACATCCCAATCCGAGAGGCGCTTCCCTACTATGGTCCGAAGTAAAACGCCCAAGGTCCGGTTAACAACCTTCATTTGACCATCCGTTTGGGGATGGTAAGAGGTGCTAAATAGTAATTTTGTCCCAAGCCTCCTCCATAGGGTTTGCGAAAAAGAGCTCAAAAATTTTGTGTCCCGGTCCGAGACAA
>QAOC01027831.1:2891-16545 GCA_003255005.1 Begonia fuchsioides | reverse complement strand
GTCTATATATAGAAGGCATTGCAATTTGTAATAAACATTTGAGTGATTATTGTTGATTGTGATTTTCACAGATTATTCAATCAATCAAGTGCATCAACCGTTGATTGTTTATTCTGTTTGGTGACCATATATGAGGGTATTTATCATTTGTGTTCTTGCAGCAAATCTTGGTGGGTCATATCCAAGAGTTGTTATTTCATTTCGTATTGTCGTCTCATTCTTCGTTTTATTCATCATTTCCATCTTCAATTTTATGCCCCAAGTAACACAAATCACTTAGTCAACAAGACCGAGTGATACTTGAATTTTTCCGCACACATTCTTTGGCTTTCACGAATTCAAGGCGTGTCAGCTTATGGCTTATGATTTTGTGCTTTGGTCTTAGAACTTATGGCTTCGAGCTTTTGGCATAGGCTTTTGGATTAGGGCATAGGGACTGGCTCGGGTCTTTGGCTTAAGGCTAGGGCTTAGGGCTTAGGGCTTAGGGCTTAGGGCTTAGGGCTTAGGGCTTAGGTTTAGGGCTTAGGGCTCAGGTCTGGGGATTAGGGTTAGAGTTTTGGGCGTTTGGCTTTGGGCTTTGGGCTTTGGACTTAGCGATTAAGGCTTAGAGCATATGGCTTATGCCTTAGGGCTGTTAGCTTAGGGCTAAGTGTTAGTGCTTTGGGCTTTATTCTTATGACTTATGGCTTTGTGCTTTGGGGTTATGGCTTGGGGCTTACATATTTAAACTTACAGATTTGGGTTTTGGGCTTCAGGCTTAGGGATTTGCACTTTGGCATTTGAGCATTTGGATTTTGACTTTCGGCATAAGGCTTAGGGCTTTGGTGTAAGGCTGAGGGCTTAGGTCTTCGACTTAGGGCTTAAAACATTGGGTTTTTGGCTCAGGGCTTTCGCCGTAGGCCTTAGGCTTAAAGCTAAGGGCTTATGTACTAGGGATAAGAGCTTAAGGCGGTGTTCTTAAGGTTTAAGGATGAAGGATTAGGCATTTGGCCTTAAGACTTGTTACTTAGGCCTTAGGCCTTAAGGCTAGGTGCTTTGGGCTTTAGGCTTTTTGCTTATGCATTAGTGCTTAGGGGTAGGATTAAGGCTTTGGGCTTAGGGCTGAGGACTTAGAGCTTAGGGCTAGGGGCATTGGCTGTAGGGCTTTAGGCTTTGAGCCCTGGGATTTGGGCTTATGGCTTAGGTTTAAGGACTAAGGGCTTAGGGGGTATGGGTCTGTGCTTAGCTCTTAGGGCTTTATGATTATGGCTTATTGCTTATCGCTTATGGCCTCAGGCTTAAGGCTTAGCATTTAAGGCTTATGGCCTAGGCCTTTAGAGTTAGGGCATTTGGCTTAGGGCTTAGTGCTTTGAGCTTTGGGCTTTTGGCTATTACCTTTGGACTTTAGGCCATGGACTTTATGCTTAGGGCTTAGGGATTAGAGCTTAAGGCTTGGGACTTTGAGCTTAAAACTTAGGGCTTTGGGCTTCTTGCTTAGAACTTCAAAATTTAGGGTTTGGGCACTGGACTTTGGGCGTAGGGTAGAGATCTTAGGCCTTTGCCTTTAGGGCTTAGGACTTAGGTGTTTGAGCATAATAATTAGGATTTAGGGCTTTGGGTTTAGGGCTTTGGGCTTTGGGCTTTGGGCTTAGAGCTTTGGTCTTTGTGCCTAGGGCTTAGGGCTTAGGGCTTAGAGCTTCTGGCACTAGGCATAGATCTTTGGGCTTTGGTCTTTGACTTGGGCTTTAGGCTTTGAGCTTTGGTCTTTGAGCTACGGGCTTAAGGGTTAAGGTTTAGGTAAAGCGCTTTGCGCTCAGGTCTTAAGGTTTTAGAACTTAGGGCTTAGAAGGTAGGACATAGGACTTAGGACTTAGGGCTTTGGGCTTTACACTAAGAGCTTGGGATTTATGGCTTAGGGCTTAAGGCTATGTGCCTATGTCTTTGGGCTTAGGGATTTTGGCTTAGGAAAGAACTTGACCCCAATCGAACCTTAGAGCTTGACCCCAATCAAACCTTGGCGACGGAACCTAAGTTATCAAACAAGGAACTTGACCAAGACCGAACTTGTAGGTAAGAACCAAAACTATCAAAGTTGATCTATCAAGAATTAACTTGATGAAGATCAACTTCTTCGCAAAGAACCAAAGAGAAAATTATCTCCAAACACTTAAGGTGAATTAATCATAAAAATTGTCTTTTACAATAACATGGATGCTTTTAAATAGGCTACATAATTACTAAGTAAATTAAGAATTAGAAAGATATTAGAAAACTAATATATCTTTGGGAAGATTTTCAAATCTGCCAAGATTCTCGAATCTGCCAAAAGATTTACTTGCTGGTCAAGTAAAATTTGATTTATTTGCTGGTAAACTAAAAGTTATTTCCTTTCCCCCTTCAATATCTTGTAGTAGGCTTTGGCTCTTGGGCTTGTGTCCTTGACCACCTTGTATAATATCAATATCTTCTTCAATACTTAAAATAATAAGCATTTTGTTTTGATGTTGAATAAATTCTTTCCTTTTGATTTCCTCTACTAAACCACATAGCGCTTCATGCATTTTCTTAGTTTTTGACCTTGTCATTGGGCCTCCAATTCTTTTCAATTGGTCTTGTATCACCACTTGATCCACATCATTTAGTCTTGATATTTAACCCTTAGGGCTTAGGGCTTAAGACTTTAGGTTTATTGCATTGGGCTTAGAGCCTTCTGCTTATTGCTTAAGCCTTATGGCTTATGGCTAAAAGATTATGGATTACAACTTTGGGCTTTAGCTTTATGTTTTTTTGGCATAACTGATGTGATTCCAGCTACCTACAAAGTCAAGCAAAAGAGCCCAAACATATTTCAATGCAATGGAGGATTGAAGAATATAAATAAAGGTGTTACATTCCATAAATCACGTTATAAAGTTGACCTCCGAGCATTAATGGGCATCTTCGAAAGACTTTCATCCATTATTTGGAAACGTGTTCTGCACAAGAATCGTAGCTCACTTTAAGAGCTTTTTGGAATGGGCTGGATCATAAAAATCAGACGTCGTTTGGCTGGCAAAATATACAATACCAAATATTTTGCAGAATCAAGAATCTTAACAGATTTGAGAAAAATCTTCCCAAAGATATTTTAGTTTTATAATATCTTTCTATTTCCTATTTTAGTTAGGATTTATGTAGCCTATTTAAAGGCATCCAAGTTATTGTGAAAGACACAACTTTTATGATTAATTCACCTTGAGTGTTTTGGAGAGATTTTCTCTTTGGTTCTTTGCGAAGAACTCGATCTTCATCAAGTTAATTCTTGATAGATCAAATTTGATAGCTTTGGTTTTTACCGACAAGTTTGGTCTGGGTCAAGCTCCTTGTTTGATAACTTAGGTTCCGTCAGCAATGTTCGATTGGGGTCAAGTTCCTCTTACTTGATTCAAAGGTGATCCAGGTATCTTTTTTCGCAATGTTGAAGGGTCTCGGGTTTGATATACCCGTGGTTCTCATCATTTGGTATCAGAGCTTTGGCTCCTTTATTCAAGTTTTTATCTTTATTTTTTTTCTTATTCTTTTCTCACCCCGAATTTTGTTTTTGAAATGCTTATTTTCATATTAAACAAAAAAAAAAATCAGTATGAAGAAAGTATTTGTATCTTTCTTGCAAAAGGCAAAATCTCTTAAAAAAAGACGAGTACTTTGTTATTTCTTACATGATGAGTTATGGAAGGAAAATATTTCCGAAGGAATACTTAAGCGAAGAAGAATCTGCTGAAGAACGTTACCGACAAAGCCAACTTAAGATTGATAAGGAAATATACGAACGGCGAAAAGCAAGACACGAGCAACGGAGAGCAATTGAAGAGTCGAAAGAAGCCACAAAAGAAGTTGAAAAACTAATAGATTTGATGACTAAGCAAGGCAGTTTTACTCATTTTCGAGTAGACCGCAAAACTTTCGAGGAAAGTCCAATTTTTCAAACGTACATAGAAATATGCAAAGAAAAATCGAGAAAACAATTGCAAGCAATGAAAGATCAAGAGATGAAAGAAAATATCAATGAGCACACGCAAGAATCAACTATTCAAGAGCAACCGGCAACAAAATCTGAAACCGAAGAGATCATCAAAGAGGACATTAGTTTTGATCAAAAGGATACTTTAAAAGTTGACATTCAACAAGAAGATTCTACAATCAAAGAGCAACAAAGTAAAGAACCGGAAATTGAAGAGGACATGAATGAAGAGGTTAGTTTTCTTCAAAATAAACTAATGTCTATACTTGAAATTAAACAAGAAGCAACAAGCAAAGTGCATCAACCAAAAGAACCTGCAATCGAAGAGTTTAGTTTTCTTCTCAAAGAACTAAACTTTGCAGTTGAAATTCTACAACAAGGTGACACTTTCACAATGGAAGAAACAATCCAAGAAATCCATGTGATTATGGAACCGATGGAGATGTTCATCAATAACCCAAAAGAATTCAAAGTTGGAGTTCAAAACAAAGGCGACATCAACGAAGAACATGAAGAAATTCTTTACATGTTGGTCAAGGAAGAAAAACATATAGTTTGTTCTAAGGATTTAGACTTTCCTAACACATTTAACCTATTTGTTGTTTTGGATTTCTTTGTGTATGATCCTGGAGATTCGAGGACGAATCTCTTTGAGGAAGGAGGGAATGATGTGATTCCAGCTACCTACAAAGTCAAGCAAAAGAGCCCAAACATATTTCAATGCAATGAAGGATTGAAGAATATGAATGAAGGTGTTACATTCCATAAATCACGTTATAAAGTTGACCTCGGAGCATTAATGGGCATCTTCGAAAGACTTCCATCCATTATTTGTAAACGTGTTCTGCACAAGAATCGTAGCTAACTTTAAGAGCTTTTTGGAATGGGCTGGATCATAAAAATCAGACGTTGTTTGGCTGGTAAAATATACAATACCAAGTATTTTACAGAATCAAGAATCTTAACAGATTTGAGAAAAATCTTCCAAAGATATTTTAGTTTTATAATAACTTTCTATTTCCTATTTTAGTTAGGATTTATGTAGCCTATTTAAAGGCATCCAAGTTATTGTACAAGACACAACTTTTATGATTAATTCACCTTGAGTGTTTTGGAGAGATTTTCTCTTTGGTTCTTTGCGAAGAACTCGATCTTCATCAAGTTAATTCTTGATAGATCAAATTTGATAGCTTTGGTTCTTACTGATAAGTTTGGTCTGGGTCAAGCTCCTTGTTTGATAACTTAGGTTCCGTCGGCAATGTTCGATTGGGGTCAAGTTCCTCTTACTTGATTCAAAGGCGATCCAGGTATCTTTTTCCGCATTGTTGAAGGGTCTCGGGTTTGATATACCCGTGGTTCTCATCAATAACACTTAGGTTGTATTGCTTAGGTCTTAAGTGATGCAAATCAAGTGGTGATAAAAGACCAACTGCTAGGAATTGGAAGCCCAATGACAAGGTCAAGAACCAAGAAAATGCAAGAAGCGTTATATGGTCTAGTGGAGGAAATTGAAATGAAAGAATCTATTCAACGTCAAAACAAAATGCTTATTATGCTAAGTGTTGAAGAAGATATTGATATCAAGCAAGGTTGTCAAGGACACAAGCCCAAGAGCCTAAGCCTAATAATATTGAATGGACAAAGGAAATATGAAAGTACATGCAACTTTTTCTTAAATCAAACTTTTACTTGACCAGCAAGAATATATTGGCAGATTCGACAATCTTCCGGAAGTTATTTCAAAAAGTTTTCTTCACAAAAGTTGTAGCTGCTTTCAAGAACTTTTTGAAATAGGCTGGATCATAAAAATTAGACATCATTTTGCTGGCGCAATACACAACTTACCAAAACAGAAGTGCCCTGCAACAATTCCGAAATTTTTTTCTTTTATTCTATTATTTAGTGAAGTTTCCTAATTACTTTCTATTTCCTAATTTACTTTTTGTTAGTTTAGAAAGTGTGTAGCCTATTTACAGGCATCCAAGCTATTGTAATAGAGGATAACTTTTATGATTAATTCACCTTGATTGTTTTGGAGAGAATTTTCTCTTTGGTTCTTTGCGAAGAACTCGATCTACATCAAGTTAATTCTTAATAGATAAACTTTGATAGCTTTAGTTCTTACCGACAAGTTCGGTCTGGTTTAAGCTCTTTGTTTGATAACTTAGGTTCTGTCAGGATAGTTCGATTGGGTCAAGTTCTTCGTACTTGATTCAAAGGCAATCCAAGTATCTTTTTCCGCATTGTTGAAGGGTCTCGGGTTTGATATACCCATGGTTCTAATCATTACAACTTTGGGTTTTAGCTTTTTGTTTTTTGGCATAACACTTAGGTGTATTGCTTAGATCTTAAGGCTTAGTAGTTAAGGCTTAGGGCTTAAGGCTTAGCAGTTAGGGCTTAGGGCTTTTGCTCATTGTGCTTTGGAGTACATACTTTAGTCTTAGGGCTAAGGTGCATGGTTTGCGCTTAAGGCTTTGGGCATAGGCTTAGGGTTTATCGCTTAGGCCTTTGGGCTTTGGCCTTTTGGCTTTGGCCTTTTGGCTTTGTGCTTTAGACATCAGGACGTAGGGCTTAGAGCTTAGCAATTAAGGGTTATGGCTTTGGGATTTGTGCTTTAGACTTTGTGCTTTAGGATTAGCGCTTAGTGTTTTAGGCTTAATCTTTACGGCTTAGGGTGTTAGGCTTTGAGATTAGGGCTTAGGGCATTCGGCTTAAGGTTTAGGGCTTACTCCTTGGGACTTAGGCTTAGGGCTTAGGGCTTAAGGCTTTGGGCTTTGGGCCAAGGCTTGAGTCTATGGCTATATGCCTAGGGTTTAGTGCTGAAGGCTTAGGGTTTATGACATAGAGCTTAGGGCTTAGTGCTTAAGGCTTTAGGCTTTGGCCTATGAGCCTAGGGCTTTTGGCTTAAGGCTTAGTTTTTTAGGCTTAGTCCTTAAGGCTTATGGCTTATTGCTTATAGCATTGAGCTTTGTGTTTTGTTCTTTGGGCTTAGGACATATGCATTTTGGCTAGGACTTAGGGTTTTGGTCTTTGGGCTTAGAGCTTTGGCTTAAGTCTTAAGTCCTAAGCCTCCAAAGACCAAAACCCTAAATAAAAAGACTAAAGCCTTAAGTTGTATGCCCTAAGCCCTAAGGCTTTAACCAAAAAGTCCTAAGTCCTAAGCTCTAAGTTTTAAATCCAATGCCCTAAGCTCTAATCCCTATGCACTAAGCCCTAAGCTTTAAGCCAAAAGTTCCTAAAGCCCGTGTTTTCAGTTTTTCCAAGGCTCCTAGCTATGATCAAATCCCCTTGAAGTTCTTCCCAATCGGCCTGTTAATTTTGCTTTTCACTAATTGTGTTTTCTCTTGTATTTGTTATGCATTACTTTTTCTTTGTATCCGAATTATAGTAAAAAATCAATCTTGTGTTCGGTGTCTTTTTATTTAGTTGCGCTATGACGAGGCGCCAACTTGTGGCTTCTCTGCTCTATCTTTGAATATTCTGCTCCTGCCTCATCTATAATTGGATGAGTTGCTACCTCGTAGCTTCCTCCTTAAGCGCACTGCCAAAACCTTAAGCCCTAAGCCATAAGTTCAAAGCCCTAAGGCATAAACCTAAAGCGCTAAGCCCTATACTCTAAGCCCCAAACCAAAAACCCAAAGCCCTAAGAACTTTACCCTAAGCTTTAAGCCCTATGCATTATGCCCTAACCTTCAAGCTCTAAGCACAAAGCCCTAAGGCTAGAGCTCAAAGCCTAAACCTTAAATCCTTAAGCCCGAATATTAGCTTAAGCCAAAAGCCATAAGCCCCAAAGAAAAAAACTTAAGTCAAAAGCCAAAAGCCTTAAGCTTGAAGCCCAATCCCTTAAGCATAAAGCCCAAAGCCCTAAGCCATAAGTCATAAGCCAAAAGGCCTAAGACCAAGCATTCACCATAATCCTAAAGTCCTAAACCCTAAGCCATGAGCCCAAAACCTAAAGCCCAAACCAAATCTCTAAGCCCTAAGATGAAGCCCTAAAACCTTAAGCTAAAAGCCATAAGCCCTAAGCTAAAATCCCTATGCCAAAAGCCCTAAGCTAAAACCCATAAGCCAAAAGCCTTAACTTGAAACCCCTTACCCCAACGCTCAATGGACTAAACCAAAGCCTTAAGCCTTAAGCCTTCAGCCTTATGCCCAAAGCCCTAAGCCCAAAGCTCTAGGCCCAAAGCCCTAAGCCCTAGTCCCTAAGCCCTAAGCCATAAGTAATAAGCACTAAGCTAATTAAAATAACCCAGTGCAAGAAATCCTAAGCACTCAGCCCTAAGCCCTTAGCTCCAAGCTCAAAGCTCTGAGTCCGAAGCCCAAGGTTCTAAAGCCTTAGCCCTAAGCCCTAAACCTAAAGCCATAATCTTAAAATCTCAAGCCAAAAGGTTAAAGCTGTAAGCCCTAAGCATAAAGCCAAGTGTTATAGGGCATAATATGTAAGCCCTAAGTTGTTAGCGAAAAGCCCAAAGCCCAAAGAACTAAGCCTAGAGACTAAAGCCCTAAGCCCAGACACTAAAGCCCTAATTTGTAAGCCCTAAGCTCTACGCTTTAAATCCCAAAGCCCTTATCACAAAGCCTTAATCCCGAAGCCCTAAGCCCTAAGCCCTAAGCCTTAAGCCCCAAGCCCTAAGCTAAAATCCCTGAGCCCTAAAATTTATGCCATAAACCTTAAGCTCGGCTTAAGCCTTTATCCCTAACCTCTAAGCCCAACGTCCAAAGCCTTAAGACTTGATCCGATAAGCTTCAGCCCCAAGTCCTATGCCAAAATCAAAAAGCCCTAAGACTGAAGCCCAAAGCTCAAAGCCATAAGCCAAAGTCCTAAGCCTTAAGCTTAAAGCCAAAGCCCAAAGTTTCAAGTCCTAAGCCCTAAGCCCCAAGCAGTAAGCACAAAGCACAAAGCCCTAACCGTAAGCCCCAAGCCTAAAGCCCAAAGCCCAAATCCCTAAGTCAAAATTCCTAAGCCCTAAGCCAAAAGTTTAAAGTCGTAAACCCTAAGAAAAAAGCCCAAACCCGAATCCCTAAGCCCTAAGCCCATAGCCTTGAGCCATAAACACTAAGCACTAAGCCAATAGAAAAAAAAACCAAATACCAAATATCTAAGCACTTAGCCCTAAGCTCAAAGCTCTCAGCTCCAAGTCTGAAGCCCAAGGTCCTAAAGCCTCATCCCTAAGCGCTAAACCTAAAGCCACAATCTTAAAGTCTCAAGCCAAAAGATTAAAGCCTTAAGCCTTAAGCATAAAGCCTAATGTCATAAGCACTAAGTTGTAAGACCTAAGTTGTTAGCGTCAAGCTCTAAGCCCAAAGCCCTAAGCCCAGATACCAAAGCCCTAATTTGTAAGCCCTAAGCTCTACGCCCCAAGGTTAAAGTGCTCTACAAAGCCTTAAGCCCGAAGCTCTAATCCCTAAGCCCCAAGCCCTAAGCTGAAATCTCGAGCCCTAAATTCTATGCCATAAATCTTAAGCCCTAAGGCTTAAGCCTTAATCCCTAAGCTCCAAGCCCGAAATCCAAAGCCTTAAGGGCTGATACCATAGGTTTGAGCCCCATGTTTTATGCCAAAATCAAAAAGCTGCAAGACCGAAGCCCAAAGCAAAAAGCCCTAAGCCAAAAGTCCTAAGCTCGAAGCTTAAAGCCTTAATCCCTAACCTCTAAACCCGAAGTCCAAAGTATTAAGCCCCAATCCCGTAGGCATGAGCCCGAAGTCCTATGCATAAATTAAAAACACCCAAGACCAAAGCAAAAAGCTAAGCCTTAAGCCAAAAGTCCTAAGCCCTAAGCTTAAATCCAAAGCCCAAAGTTAAATGTCCTAAACCTTAAGCACTAAGTGTTAAGCACTAAGCATGAAGCCCTAACCCCACGCCTAAGCCCAAAGCCCTAAGCCATAACCCCACGCCTAAGCCCAAAGCCATAAGCCCTAAGTCAAAAGTCTTCAGCTCTAAGTCGAAATTCTAAAGCCGTAAACCCTAAACAGAAAGCCCAAAGCCCTAAGCCCTCTGCCTAAAGCCCTACGCCATATGCACTAAGCCAATAAAAAAAAAAACCTTGTGCTAAAAGTCATAAGCACTAAGCCCTAAGTCCTAAGCTCAAAGCTCTGAGCTCTAAGTTCGAAGCCCAAAGTCCTATAGCCTCAGCCCTAAGCCTTAAACCTAAACCCATAATCTTATTGCATAATGCCTAATGTTATAAGCCCTAAGCTCTAAGCCCTAAGTTTTTAGCGAAAAGCGCTAATCCTAAAGCCCTAAGCCCATACAATAAAGCCCTAATTTGTAAGCCCTAAGCTCTACGCCCTAAGCCCCAAGCCCTAGTCACAAAGCATTAAGCACAAAGCCCAAGCTCAAATCCCAGAGCCATAAGTTCTATGCAATAAACCTTAAGCCCTAATGCTTAAGTCTTTATCCCTAAGCTCTAAGCCCAATGCCCAATGCCTTAAAACATGATTCCATAGGCCTAAGCCCCAAGTCCTATGCCAAAACCAAAAAGCCCCAAAACTGAAGCCCAAAGCTCAAAGACCTAATCCAAAAGTCCTAAGCCCTAAGCGACAAAGCCCAAAGTTTCAAATCTAAGCCCTAAGCCCTAAGCGGTAAGCACAAAGCACGAACTCCTAACCCTAAGCCCTAAGCTAAAAGCCCTAAGCCCTAAGCCCAAAGCCCTAAGCAATAAGCAATAAGCACTAAGCCAGTAGAAAAAAAAAAACCCAATGCCTAAAATCATAAGCGCTCAACCCTAAGCCTTAGGCGCAAAGCTCTAAGCTCTAATTTCAAAACCCACGGTCCCAAAGCCTCAACCCTCAGCCCTAAACCTAAGCAAGAATCCTAAAATCTTGCCAATAGCTTAAAGCCCTAAGCCCTAAGCAAAGAGCATATTGTCATCAACCCCAAGTTGTAAGCCCTAAGTTGTCAGCGAAAAGCCTTAAGCCCTAAGCCCCAATCCCTAAGCTTTAATCCTAGAGTCGTAAGTTCTATGCCATAAACCTTAAGCCCTAAGGCTTAGGCCTTAATCCCTAAGCTCTAAACCCAAAGTCCAAAGCCTTAATCCCTGATCCCATAGGCATGAGTCCCAAGTCCTATGCTAAAATAAAAAATCCCCAAGACCAAAGCACAAAGCTCAAAGCCCTAAGCCAAAAGTCCTAAGCCATAAGCTTAAAGCAAAAGCCTAATGTTTCAAGTAGGCTCTAAGCTCTAAACTCTAAGCTCGTAACCTAAATCTCTAATTGTTAGCCATAAGCCCAAAGCTCTAGGCTTTATGCCTTTACCCCTAAGCCCTAAGCTTTGAGCTCCTAGCCTAAAGCCCTACCACCAAAGCCCAAAGCCCTAAGCATTAAGCCCAAACCCTACGCACAAATCCCTAAGCCCTATGTTCAAAGCCCAAACCCTAGCTCTTAGCTAGCTGAAAGTCATAAGGCTAGAACCCAAAGCCCCAAGCTTAAAGCCTAGAGCCCTAACTCCTAAGCCCTAATCCGTAATCCCAATGTCCTCGGTCCTAAGCCCTACGCCCTAAGGCTTAAACCCTTAGCCCAAAGCCCAAAGCCCAAAGCTCAAAACTCTATGCCCAAAGCCAAAAGGCGAGAGCCATAAACGCTAAGCCGTAAGACCTAAACCCTAAGCCCTAAGCCCTCGACCCTTGTCATTATGCCCGATTCTCTATGGCATCAACCAAAGCTCAAAGATATAAGCCCTAAAGCTTATGCCAAAAGTTCAAAGCCCCATGCCCTAAGCCACTACCTTTAATCTCTAAGCCCTAAGCCCAAAGCGCTAAACTCGAAGCCCTAAGGCCTAAGCTGTAAGTCAAAGCCCAAAGCCTAAAGCCAAAAGCCTAAATCCCTAAGTTTTACGACTTAAGCCCTAATCCCCAAGTCGTAAGCCACAAGCTCGAAGCCCTAAGCCTTAAGCCTTAAGCCCTTAACCCTAAGCCATAAGCCTGAAGCCCATATCCCAAAGCCCAAAACTAAAGCCTTAAGCTTTAAGCCCTAAGCCCAAAGCTCTAATATTTGAGTCTTGATGCTTAAGCCTTAAGGTTTAGGGTACATGAAGCCAAATGCCCAAACTCCAAAGCATGAAGCCCAAATGTTTGAGGCCTTAACCTTCATCTCTAAGCCAAAATCCCCAAGCCCTATGCTCAAAGCCCTTAGCCCAAAGCTTGATACACTAAGCCTGCTGCCTAAAGCCCTAAGTCCTAGGCCTAAGACCCTAACCCCTAAGACCTAAGCCCAAATTCCGCAGGCCAAAAACCTAACTCTAGGCCCCAAACACAAAGTACTAACCCAGCAAAAAAAAAACCCTAATGCCAAAAGTCCTAATACCCAAGAACTCAGCCCTGAGCAACCAGCCCTAAGTCCTAAGCCCTGGGCAATCATCCCTAAGTCCTAAGCCATGAGCCATAACTCCTAAGCCATAAGCACTAAACTCTAAAGACTAAAGCACTAAGCATAAACTCTAAGGCCTAAAACCAAAGCGCATATGCAGCAAGAACTAAGCCTTAAGCCTTAAGCCTTAAGCCGTAAGCTCTAACCTCTAAGCCCTAAGCCCTGAGCCACAATCCCAAAGCCCAAAGGCATGAGCCATAATCCACGATCCTTAAGCCTTAATCCCAAAGCCCACAGCAAAAAGCCCTAAACTCTAAACCCTAGCCATAAGCCCTAACTACTAACCCTAAGCCCTAAGACCTAGGCCTTAAGCCCTGAGCCCTATGCCCGAAGCCCAAAACTTAACGCACAAAGCCTAAAGCCCTGACCCTAAAAACTAAATCATAAGCCCTAAACCCTACCCCCAACGCCCTAAGCTCAAATCACAAAGCTCTAAGGCTTAGGCCTTAAGCCTAAAGCTTGAAGCCACAACCCCTAAGGCCTAAGCCCAATGCAAAGTACTAAGTTGTACGCCCTATGCAAAATATCTTAAGCCCTACCTCCTAAGCCCTAAGCCCCAAGCCAAAAGGCCTAAAAATTAAGCACAAAACCCCAAACCCAAATCCCAAAGCCCAAAGTTGAATGCCCAAAACAAAAAGACCTAAGCCTAAACCCCTAAGCCCAAAACCCTAACCCTTAAGACCTAAGCCCAAACCCCTAAGCCAACGCCCAAAGGTTTAAAGTCAGTCCAAAACCCGAATTCCTAAGCCGTAATCCCTATGCCCTAAGCCCTAAGCCCTAAGCTCAAAGTCGTAACTCTTATGCCATAAGCCCTAAGCCTTTAGTCTGAATCCCAAAGCCCTAAGCTGAAAGCCCAAAGCTCTGTACTGATGTGCCACTATTGGCAAAAATTGAAGAGGACCCTAGAAGAATCATCACAAGTAGCCAGACTCGCAAATTGACTAACTTGTTTGTTCGTTTTGCAGATAAATGAGAATATAGGAGATAAAGAAGCTACCCCGAAGGACGAGGAATTGTCATACCATTTGATTACTTGGCAGCAAGATAATTGGTCCAGCCAAGCCATCGGAATATCGAGCACAATGGCGGTCGAACTAATCCTCCCTTGATGAACAACTCACACATTTTTTTTGTTGTCCACCATGTTTTAAGACAAAGCATGAGGTGGAGAGCTACTTCTGGGTCCCACAATCTCTTTTGCAGCCACTATTTTAGTGTTACCAAGTTACCTCCTTTTTTAGCCAATCAGATGGAAGTTTGCAAGTCTCCTTTTGTTCCCTTCTACCCTATCCATTTTTCACATTAAAGTTCA
>QAOC01027815.1:0-89166 GCA_003255005.1 Begonia fuchsioides | reverse complement strand
TCCACGTGACTAAACTATAATCGAATGAAGCTCGCTTTGCCAGATATCTCAATTGAAACAAAGCTTACCATTTCCATTGACTGATTCTAGTCTAGTTTTTAGTCAAATAGGAATATTAATACAGAGACATCGTGGTTACGAAACTATAACAACAAAAGCAGCCATTTTCTTTAAAATAGAACACATTCATATCGAACCAAAATAAAATTCAGCTAGTCAAATAAGAAGACGATGCTGATTTCAAAATGAAATTGCACACTAAAAAAACAAATCGCAATTGTAGATTTGAAATCTCAAATACCTTTCCAGAAGTTGGAGACAACCGAAACCGGAGAAGAGGATGAGGACAAAGAATTGGAAGCTTTATCCTTCTCGGATCCAGATTGCGGAGTTTCCATCGCCGGAGTGCCGATCTTTGCCGGAAGTTAAGAGATTACCGGTGCAGATCAAACTCTCATTTCCAATTTCACAGTTTCCACGTTGGGTCCGAAATTCAGTTAAATCCTCATTCGGAACCTTCTTCCAAAACGGGTCGGCAAAATAAGACTGGTCGGAGGTTAAATCGGGCTTTGAAGCCCGGCCCAATAAAATTAAGAGAACAAAATAAGATATAAAGATTGAGCAATAATATTACGTTTATTTTTTTATGCATTTTATAAATATATATAATAATTATATATACAACTATTTTGAATCATTCAAGGTATCTGGTGAAATCATCTTAAACGTTCGGTATGTCTAACGAAGTCAACTATTTTGTATATGATAATAAATGTTGCTTTTATATTGTCAAATAATCAGATTATAAGAAAATTTCCTCGTTGATCAATTAAATGTAATTTATTTATTATTGTAATTTCTTATTATGTGGTGTCGAATAAATATGATTTCAATTAAATTTTAATTAATATGTCAAACTATAAATAATTAACTAATATATTTATTACATGTCATCCTATAAAACAATATAATACAATAAGAAGTTAATTTTAGTTGGTCGCACAGACATAGCTCAGTTGGCTCAGATATATTAGATTGGTTACAAGAGCCTAGGTTCAACGTTTGCGTTGTCCTAGTGTGAGAGTTGTTACCCTCAATGTTGAGGTAACTATTTGAGATATCAAGTAAATGTCTTATATCTCTGAGCCGTTAAGCCATCGTGATTTAGTCATCTCACAAACTGTCGGGCTCGGTGTGAGGGCTCTGGGGCGAGGGATTTCGCCTCCGGTACAAGAAGTTAATCTTAAAATTACCTTATCCCGTAACATTGTTGCTGACAATGGGAATTACGTTGAATATTCAGTTTGACTGGGTCCATTGACTTTTTTTGTTCAAGTGATGAAAACAAAGATGATGACTCAGCAGAATGTCTCTGTTTGGTATTATTGTTAATTTGTTATGTTTTGTTTTCTAAAAGAACGACGGTTGATTCAAACACCGACAAGCCGTTACATAGTCTCTGCAACTGATGTAGTCGGAGCCGTACAGGTGGAATCGACGGACCAGAGAAGAAGGGCCCAACCGGAGACGTTTATTTGATCCATCCTTACGTTATTCTGCATCGAGTTTAAGGATTTATAGCCCTAACCCTAGCTCCTCGTCCTCGAGAAATAAAACGAAGAGGAGGAGGAGAATATCTCCGGTCTTCTTCTTCTTCTTCGTATTTTCTGCCGGGAAGATGGGTTCTCAAGTTTCAAAACAGGTGAAAAGACGGAAGGCAATAGCGAACGAGAAACGAACCCTTATTGACCTTCTCGAAAATTCCGGCGAGGAGTTTCCAGGCTCCGACTACCACCCATCCGATCGGAAAAACTGGATGTTCAATCTTGACCCAGCGAAAATCATGATCAACCAGATCGTATGGCCAGGAACCCACGATTCAGCGACGAACAGGATCGGAATCCCTTGCATCACTCGCCCTTTTGCGCAGTGCCAATCTCTCTCCATTTACAACCAGCTCGTGAAAGGAACTAGGGTTCTTGACCTTCGAGTCCAGAAAGATCGCCGTCTCTGCCATGGAATCATAGCTACCTACAGCTTAGACGTCGCCATTAAAGACATCAAGAAATTCTTGTCTGAGACCAATTCAGAAATCATAATCGTCGAAGTCCGCACCGAATTCGGCCAAGAAGACCCTCCAGATCTCAACAAATACTTAGTAGAACAACTGGGTGAGTATCTAATTCCCCACGATGAATCCATCTTTCAAAAAACAATCGCAGAATTGCTCCCGAAGAGAAGAGAATTATTTGCTTTTGGAAGCCGAGAAAATCGCCACACCCTAAAAATGGAGACCCTTTGTGGAACACACGACACTTAAAAGACAACTGGATAGACACAGATCTGCCATGCAAGAAATTCGAAAGCAACTTGAAGCATTTGAGCGCCCAGCCGCCATTGTCGTCGAGGAAATTCTTCTACAGGGTGGAGAATACAGTGACGCCACAGCCTGATAATCCAGTGGTCTGCGTTAAACCTGTGACTGGTCGAATTCAGAAATTTGCAAGATCATTCATAAACCAGTGTTGCACGAGAGGAGTTGCAGGAAAGTTGCAGATTTTCTCGACGGATTTTATAGATGAAGATTTCGTGGATGCATGTGTCGGGTTGACCTTTGCTAGAATTCAAGGAAAGGCCTGAGTTTATCCATCTAGTTAGATTGGAAACCTTGGTATTGTTCAATTATATAATAAAACCTAGATGCTTATATTTATATATTTTTTTCGTTACAATTATAAAATTAATATATATTAACTAGGTTTTACAACCCTGATATGGTTTCACCACTTTTCGATCGGATGAACAAGAAATTTGGATTCCCCGATTTAACAATACGGCCATCTATTTGTGTTCTAGTACAATTTATGAAGAACACGAAGAAGTTTTTGAGTTTAAGTTGAATTCGGTATTTTTATTATTAATCTTCGATGATTTCATAGAAAATTTGGTTAAAACTTTTCAACCTTGGTGTTGATAGACGAAAATAAAAATAACACGGATACGAGTAATTGCATTTCCTGATTCGATTCAACGCATCGGGGTATGATAAATACAAGAGAATTCGACCTTATCGTTCTTAGCCTATGACTTCGTATTTGAAATTAACGAGGGACATTCTTTTCCCGATGTAGTACTAATATGTTAATGAGATGTTTTTTTCTTACAACAAAATCGACGGTTCTAGATTTCTAATGACTTGTTTTGAGATGGTGATCTTAAAACACTAGACATATTTAGAGGTAAGCATGACTCGTGATGGATTTCGTACATTTGAAATGTATGTGTTGCATTTGCACTACATTTAACTTACCCTAAAAAAGACTACTTGCTTTGCTAGATCTGAATACGGCTGCGAAGTATCTCGAGCATGAATGAATTAAATTGATATGCAACGGGCTTTAACAATTCTTTATTTTAATGAAAAATTTAGTATTTAGGCAAAGTGAAAGATTAGAAAGCCTCCAGCTTGATCCACCATGGTTGATGTCTTCATGGTATTGGATAGAGGGCCTTGCTTTACACTGACCAGACCAGGCATTCTCTGAGCACTGGGATTCATCAGTCCATTCCAGGAGCAGTTAATCAGGGGCCTTTCCAGCTATCGCCAGTGAATGCGTCGGAAATGGATCGACACCTCCTGTCTATCTCTAACTACGACATCGCATGGGGTAAAAAATCAATACGTAGAAATGGGGTCTGAATAGCTTCTGTTTGAGCTTCCCAAAAAGCTCGCATGCTCTGTCAAAAATGGCGATCGAATCATTTGATACATAGCAGTCAAAAGATTCAACAAAACCAGCCTTTCGTAGATTCTTGCTGGGTCGCTTTTCAGAATCTGCCATGAAAGTTGATTCGTTGATTAAAAGAGACAAGTTTCTGAGAAAGCTCTGAAATAGTACAACTAGAACGGAAATACAGATTGTTCGAATCTTGGCTCTTGGTTCTTTCAGCCATGTGCATGAGGGGGGTGAGCGTGATGGCGCGGCGGAGTTGCGACCGTTGAGTTGACAGCCTGCCACGGCGGAGGAGATAGAGGGCACTGGTAACACTTGGCGAAAAAACCGAAAGAGTAGACCTGGTGGACGAAGTTGGTGACGCTTGCCCAGCCACCAAATCCGAAGCCGACGACGAGCACCCAGACCACCACGAACACGTTGATCGCGTAAGTTCCGACCCATTTTCCGACGAACTTGGGTGGCTGCTCCACTGCATTCTGCACGAAAGAACAAGATTTTTACAGGACAGGAACTCCATTGTTAATAACTCAATCCTTTGTTGAAAATCTACGGGTTGGTTTCGGTTCCGTTGGTAATCGAACGGAAGTTTTAGAAATTGAAACTTAATATATGGCAAAATTTTGTGAGAACCAAAATTTGAAATTAATTGAATGTAAATTGGACTAAAATATTAATAAAATCTAATATAAATTTTAAATTTTATTATATTCGATCAATTTATCAAAATTTAAAAAATATAATAAAATATATATTATTATTATATTTTAATTCTTTAAATATAAAATAAAACTGAATTAATAATTATAAATTTCAATTTTAATTTTATTTTAAAATAAAAATCAATCCAATTACTAACCTATCTACTGACCCACTGTCTACAAAAGACAAAAAGGTAGCTTTTTTAGGTATAAAAAAATTAAATAAATATACGAATATCTTGTCTGTTTTCAGCAAACTTCTCAGTTTCCCGTTATGGGGCGTTGATATTGTAGTAAATGAGCCAATTTAAGAATATTAAATGAGCGTTCCTCAGGGCGACACAAGTAAAAGTTGGTCTAGCTTAGGGTGTTTTTTTTACCTCTCTGGCAGCGGCTGATCGGAAAGTGAAGATGTGGGCCAGCGACGGCACAATATAGACAGTAAAGCTAACCAGCAGCGATCCCACGGCGGAGTTGATCGGACCAAAGAAAGGCAAAACGATGGCCAAGAACCAGATCGGAACGACGACCGGCAATCTCGCCGCCGCTCTCTTGCACAAGCTCTTGCACTCGTGCATTCCGATGGCTTTCTCCCACACGAAATACAACGGCGTACAGGCAAAACCAAATGTTATGAACTGCACGAAAAAGATTGAGTTTTTTTGGTTTAATACTCGATAACTCCCTGAAAGAAAAAAAGGGTCGACGAACAATAAAAAAGGAGAGAGAAAGTGCCTGGTGAAGGAGCATTAAAAGGACAGCCATGGTTCTGAAAGGAGATTTGGGGAGGAGAGAGAAAGCGTTGGAGTGATCGAGAAGCATGTCTCCGAATGCCCAGTAAACTGCTGAAGCCGAAGGAAGCGTCAGCGTCAGCACATAAAGCGTGGCTACGAAGTATATGGCTTTGAATTTCTGAGGCTTCCACATTGCGTGCATGATTTCACTGCACATTTGAGTTTTCTTCAGATTGAAATTACACTCATTAACTGAAAAAGGACAAGTGTTTGTTCAGAAAACGCCATTTTTTTGGGGTTTGATGATAGCGATGATGCAGAGATTGTTTCTGAGATTCAGTTTCAGACCAAGCTCAAGTCTTTTTAGCTTCCTTTCTCACGATTAAAGCAAAAGCAGCTTAGAGAAAGAATCCTGGCTTTCTATCTCAAAAAAGAAAGAGATGGATAGAGAGAGAGAGAAAGAGAGATTTGCAGGAGGGCAGAAGGCTTTTTCCCCACGCCAGATGAAGACATTATAATCTTACTGAAATATATTCTGTTATATGGTGTTACGTAATTTCTTTCTGTAATATTAGAAAAAAAAAACACAGAGAGAGACAAGATTGTCGTACACTGTAACAGCATGTCCCCCAAAGGTGTAGAGAATGTTTGTAGCGCCGGTGAAATACAACACCAATCCAGACGGCCCCGAGTGCTCAACTCCCTCAACCTTGCAAAACCCCTTAAATTAATCACTAATCTTCTGCTAAAACCTCCATTGTTGGAAGCAAAGAAAAGCTTCAACCAGTACCTGTCCATGGAGGAGGGAAGCGATGGTGAGATACCAGGCAGTGTAGGTTGTCATCAAGAGGCCCAAAAAAGACCAGATTCTGTAGTTGTGAAACGAAGGAATGAACACCGTCGTTGCGCAGCAAGCTCCAAAGATGTACGTCCAAGTCCTCTTGTCCAGATTATCATTAATGTAATATATATTGCTGCATAAACGTTCATTCAAACCCTCTTGAAATAAACACATATTATTTGAAGATTTTGGTAAGAAACCTTGCACAAGCTATGAGCTGAATGACTGATCCGAACACCAGAAACGTGCAGTTAAACGCCAAACCCACGTTTCTCCAGTGCTTGCCGAGGAGCCCATCAAGAACTTCAAACCACTGAATGGTGAAAAAGAAAGAATAAGAAGCCATGTGAGGCTATCAATGGCGGAAACAAAAAAGAGACCTGAATGACGTGGTTTCTGAAATCGACTTTCTCTCTTTCTTTTCTGGTTCTGTATTCAACGTAGAGAATGCTGATAAGATAAGCCGTCCAGCTTCCCATAAGGCCGTAGAAGAGCTGAAAAAGAACCCCGGAGAGCATGCCCAGCTGGGAAAATGAGTATGGCAAGGTGAGCAAAACCTGAGCCACCTGGAAAAGGGAAGATTTGGGTGGACACTTGGTGAGGTCGTTAATGGCGATAGTTGGTGGATCGAGATTTAAAAACTGAACCTGGTTGGATGCGCAGCTGAACCAAGCGTCGTAGACAGAGCCGCCATGCCAGAACAACTTGGAGAGGCTAGTCTTTGTGTTTTTGGGCTTCCCTTCGGTCTCCATTTCGACGTAGTTCCCTGCAACCACCGTCTCCACCACCATGTCGGACTCCATTCTCTCTCTCTCTCTCTCTCTCTCTCTCTCTCTTAAACAGAGAAGTGCCCCATTGATTTATTTATAGGTGAACACTGAAAACAAGAAGGTGTAGAGGAAAATGGAAAGCGAGAGGGACAAGAAACTACATTTTGATTTGGCATCGGGTCTGTCATGTTACTTCCCGGAACCGGAACTAGCTCCCATGGAAAGAACTGTGGGTTCTACTAATCGAACCGGATTGCAACTGTAGGCTCTTGGGACCGAACTGGACCGACACCTAAATGGTAGGTTCCCATATTTTAGTATGTGTGTATAGTGCTTAAGTGGGGTTTTCATGAATTGGTAGGTTGTGGAGACCTTTTTGTGCTGAGACAAGTGCTATTTATTTTTTTATTATGAACTTTGATTTATTAATCTTTATTTATTTAATTAAAATCAATTATTACAAAATAAATACTTATTTAATATATTCATTGCATCAATAAAAATTATATAATAAAAAAATAATCATATATTTATCTCTCGTCTAATTTGGTTATGTTTTACCCAATTTAAAATTGATTTTTTTACCAACAATTTGATTCTAGTTTGCATTTTTTACACCGAACCAAACCTGAAACCATGAATGTCAAGTTTAACCAAACCGGTCAGACCCCGAGGAGGAAAACGCTAACTGCAATCCGATAGTTCCATGCAAAACATTGGTCCGAATCTAGTTCTACCCACCATCTATGATAGTTTTAACCGATTTCACTAATTCTTAAGCCTCATTTTTTATGATTTAAATACCAAAAGGAGGAATACACCTAGCCAGTAGTGCTAATTGTATATTTTTTTTATATATATATGTACATGTCACGTATTTGTGGATATAATTAATATAGTAAATTATAAAAAAAATAATTAATTGTATCAAATTTCACATATTAGCAAATGAATAAATCAAATTTTAAGAAATCACATTTAATCGGTTCGTATTTTGGTTTTAAATTTGCAGTTCATTTTGGTGGTATTTTTGGTTTGTCTTGGGCTTGGCCGACTTGGGAGAATTTGTAAGTTTGGTTTCAGTTTTTTGTAATTTTTAAAATTAATACAAAACTATTATATATTTCGTTTGGTTCAAACCGGTTTAAAAAATTAAACAATAAAATAACAAATTAAAGTTCACCAATTAATTTAAAAATCGTTTTTCCAAGAACCAAATAGGAACCAATTTTGGGGTGGGCAAACGGTTAACGGGCCGGGTATTTAAAAAAAAATACCTGATCCGTTCGGGTATCGGGTATGAAGCACCCCGATTCGGGTATTCTAGGTAGGATCAGGGTATTTTTGGGTCTATCCGAAATTTAAATATTTATGAAATATTGCTTACATGGATTCAGGTATTCCGGATAAGATCCGAGTATTTTTTAATTTTGATAAAAAAATAAAATATCATTGAAAAAATAGTAAACTTGATTCTTGGAGGGTTGAGTTGGGCTAGGCTGGGTTGGGCAACAAGTATTAAACACGAGTATCGAGTATTTTTATAATATCTGGTACCCGGACTCCCTACCCGTTTACCCGAACCCAAAACTATATTTTTACCTGTTACCCTTTCCGTACCCGGCCCAGATCTTAAGGTTTCGGGTCATACCTTAAGGTCCGGTTCGGATTGCCCACCCCTCGGAACCATACCTATCCTCGTTTTGCGGTTCAATTTTTATCAGTTTTGCCACAAACCCTAGAAAACTAGGACCACTCTGGTTGGTTTGAACCGATCATTGGTTCTCATTTTAAAAAATTGACAATGATTTTAATTTCTTGAAACATATTTAGTGGAAAATAATTCAGATTTATAATTTATAGAAAATTGATTCGCTTGAACCTAACAGAAATTTTATGAAACATAGTCGTGCCTGAGTCGGGTTGAAACAACTAACCAACTCGAACCAATTATTTGGATATGGATTGGTTCGTTTCTTAATCTTCAAATCAGATGTGATCCAAACGTACAACATTCAAACCAATCCAAATCCATTGGAATTGGTTTAAGCATGGTAGTGGATGTTGTGACATCATATGTAATAATAGATTGCAACATATGACCAAAAAATCATTTACCGAACGTACAATTATTGATCTAATAATAGATTGCAACATATGCGACGTAACATTAGTTTAATGTTGTCATATCAAATTTTTATCTGGATTAAATATTCAAAAGAACCTTATGGCGGAGGGCAAACGACTCTGGTGGTCGAAGGTTGAGTCTCTCATGTCACTCTTGAGCATATTATTTGGAAATTGTTTGCTTATAGTTGAAGTTTTTTTATATTTTTTAAATTAAAAAAATTAATATATTTTTTTAAAATTTAGAATTTTTTTATATTTNTTATAATTTTTTTTATATTTTACCCTTATATAAAATAAAATGAAATAATCAAAACGTGCAATAAACATTACATTACTTTTGGGGAAGAGAAATGATGACTCTCCCAACGGCGTAGCATGAAAGTCGGTGAAGAGGAATCCAATGCTTTTCCTCGTATAATATGCTTCACCCACCTCCAAGACATCTCTTACGTGGCCTTACCAACGGTCACTATCTTCCGACGTGGCCTTTGACGGATAGTTGAATGAAACGTTTCTTACTAGTCCACGTCACTTATCACAGTGACATGGATTCACATCGGCATGTTTTTTCCTTAGAAGTTGGTTGGATGTGACACGTGAGGTAGCAGACGTGGCTTTGACTTTTCAATCTAACCTTATCCCAAAAAAGCTAAATCTCTCTTAGACATCCACGCCCCCCAACACAACACTACGAGAGTGATTAAATGACGATGATTTAGTGATTTAAAAATAAGAGGTCATGTCTGTCATCTACGAGGAACAAACTAACGTGTTAAACTCACACAGTATAACCAGCAATTTCTTATCTCAAATCCCTGAATCATATTACCTATAACCGTGTCGGGCTTTTCACTAACCTGATATTGGGTCTGGGGCTGAGTAACCGGACACCCGGGAATTGTGACTCTGGTTGGACCGGTTATAAACGTTTCTGTCGTTAGTGAATAATTTTCCTATCCTCTTAGCTCCTCCCTAACATCTTCCCTCTCCGCCGCCGCGACGCCCTGCGTGACCGGCCGCATTCCCTCCTTCCGGCGCAATATTTTGCTCTAATCCCAAGCCTGCCTCCGCCGCCCTTCTGCTCCAGCCCCCATTTTCTGCTCTTCAGCGTTTCTTCTCCATATGGATCTCTGTTCTCGGTGCTTGCTCCTGATTGCTTTGTTTATTGCTTCCACAGGTAAAATATGGAAGAAAGAACTCCATTTTTGCCTTCGCTCTTGATGGGTTTCTTCTTCGCATTCACATTCATCGATTTTTCGCCTTTTCTTCCCTCAGGTGTATCGGCTTCTACGTTTACTTTCGTGAACAGGTGTGGGCACACGGTTTGGCCGGGGGTTCTTGCAAATGCAGGCAGCCCCCAGCTCGGCAGCACCGGGTTCGAGCTCCCAAAAGACATATCTCGCTCTTTCCTAGCTCCGGCGGGCTGGTCCGGCAGATTGTGGGGTCGAACTGGGTGCAACTTCGACGGATCCGGATCCGGTTCTTGTCTCACCGGAGACTGCGGTCCCGGCCAACTCGAGTGCAACGGCGCCGGAGCAGCTTTGCCGGCCACGCTCGCCGAGTTCACGCTCGCAACGGATGGACTAGACTTCTATGACGTCAGCCTCGTCGACGGCTTCAACCTTCCGATGATGGTCGACTGTACCGGAGGGACAGGCACATGCGCTTCGACGGGCTGCTCCGCCGACTTGAACCTGCAATGCCCGGCAGAGCTGAGAGTCGGCGAGGGAGACGCCTGCAAGAGCGCGTGTGGGGCGTTTAGTAGCCCGGAGTACTGTTGCAGCGGCGCGTACAGTTCACCCTCCACATGTAGACCGTCTGTATACTCCGAAATGTTCAAATCGGCTTGCCCAAAATCATATAGCTACGCTTACGACGATGCTACCAGTACTTTTACTTGCACCGGCGCCGATTACACCATCACATTTTGCCCATCATCTCCTAGGTAATAAAATTCTTGAGCTTCATTATTTCACATTTTTTGTTCGCCGGAATCTCTTATCTGTACAAAAATCATTTTTTATTTATTCTGATTGAACCCGCCATGGTTTCCCTCCGCCGGTATAATTTACAGATTCTCATTTCTTTGATATGTCTGATCGGCGCAGTCAGAAATCTTCCTCCATTTCCACACCGACGACGGCGGCCGGTTTACGAGGATCCACTTTCGGGTCGTCGGGAACAGAGTCGGAGGCCGGGCTCGGGTACTCGGGTTCGGGTTCAGGTTCAGAGGAAGCAGTGCTGGCAGATGGGTCCTGGTTAGCTGGTCTAGCCATGGGAGATGCTCAAAGAAACACCCTCTCGCCTACTTTAAAGGCAAGTTCAAGAGTCTTGTCTGCCATTTTCGTCTTCTCTCTCTACCTGTAGCTCTTTCTTTTGGCTTTACTGCCTACTTTAACGATTTGGGTAGTGTGAATGCGTCTAAAATGACGGCCCTTGATGGGTTTCAGAATCCGCCATTGATGGGAAAATCTACNAGAGTCTTGTCTGCCATTTTCGTCTTCTCTCTCTACCTGTAGCTCTTTCTTTTGGCTTTACTGCATACTTTAACGATTTGGGTAGTGTGAATGCGTCTAAAATGACGGCCCTTGATGGGTTTCAGAATCCGCCATTGATGGGGAAAATCTACCTACAGCTTCTTCCAAATTGTAATCCATCCAACCTGAAGATCGGTCTTTAAGTGTTCAATATCATATTTAAATGGACGATCTTTGTTTGCTTTTTCGAAGAAAATCGAGTGTAGGCGAAGGAGTAGGACCCAATTTCCAACCTTTTTCGAATATTTAGACACCCTTTGGAATAATCAAACGAGGGCCGAAGGTGTTTATTTTATTAAGCTTATCATTTTATTTTGCTTTCATTGGTGGATGCTCTGTCAATTATAATGATTGTGTTCGCATAAACTATTGAATGGCATTTTGGTAAAACTTACATAAATTTGTTAGCTTGAGGATATAATTGTGATGATAAGAAATAGGAAGGAGGAGGATATACTTATGAGGGTTCTAAATCAAACTGGGCCATGAAATTATACTATAATTAAAATATTTGTTTGATTTTAGTTAGTTCTATAACATATTAGTTGCTTAATGGATCAGCCTTGTGTAGGACCAAGTTTAGTTTGTCCGAATTTACTTTGTCCGATTAGGGTTTAATATAATAAACTAATTGAACTCCCAACCAGACCATCAATAAATTATTAATTTTTAATATTAAAATTTAATTTTTAAATTTTAATAAAATTTATTTTTGTAAGAATAAAGTATCTAACAAGAATGACTAAAACTAGAGCCGGCTCGAGAGCCTGTCGAACTATTCGAGTCGAGCCTGTCGATCTTTTTCTTAAAATTTTTTGCTCGAGCGAGCTATCGAGCTATCGAGCCTCGAGCCTATTCGAGCCAAGCGAGCCCAACTCCCGAGCCTAATCGAGCCGAAAATGATTTGTAGTTTCATATGCTAAAAGATTAAAAAAAATGTGATAAACACATAATAATGGGATACAAGTTATATTAGCTTATTTTGCAAGAAAAATAAACATACTTTCATATGCTAAAAACTATTTTTAGTTAATTTCGCTAACTAAATCAAACTTTTGACGGCCGATTATCGTCATTTTCGGCGATGGACGAACAGATCTATGAACAAAGACGGCGTTTGGAACGGGAACGAGTTCAGTTTTGGCTACAGTGCCGAGCTTACGAGCCTGGCTCGAGCTCGTGAGCCCAAATCCTGAGCTCGGCTCGAGCTCGCTACAGTTTCGAGTGAGCCGAGTGAGCCAGCTCGCTCGTTTGCCAACTCTAACTAAAACTGGACCAAACATTTTGTCTAGTCGTTGTCTGTAAACTTTGTGATCAGGCCATGATTTTTAGAAAAACCAAACCAACCGGAACCAAGAAGACCCTTACTGTTCTGCCAAAGTTCAAGTCTTCCTCTTCTTGCTTTGGCTGATTTTGCGTCGCCCAAATCCAATTTTAGTTAGAAAGAGGTTTGAACTTAGAGAGAATGATCGAATTGCAAAAATCAGATAATCATGTGAATCAAACAAAACAAACCAAGGATAATAATATAATATTTGGATTGGTTAAGTAGTAACGTAAAGAGAAAAACCAGACCACACGTAAAGAGAAAAGCAGGGCAGAGATTAATCTAGTCTTGTTGTTGAAGATACCAACGAACCTAGTACTTGTTTTTCTATCTCACGTTTGCCGAATCTGGGAAGGTTTAAAACGGATAAATGGGTAAGGCTTAACGAGTGTAAAGGGGCTCCAAAAATTGGCCTCTACTCTACGTCAATGATAGGTTGAATTTGCCCTTTCATTTAGGAGGAACTTTCTAATTTTGGTTCTGATTCTTGGCCGATTCGGATTGGATAGTATTGAACCAAGTTGGACCGAGTTTTAATCAAGTTTTAACATCGTTGGCACGACATTTTGAACCGCGGCTTGACTTTCACGGTTTTTAACCTCCAAGACGTAGTTTGGACCTCCCCTACTTGATTGAAGTCTACATTAATTAATCCATATGGTTGGTTTTCTGTCTCTATCTTGAGTTTGAACTGAACCCGCTATTCGTTTTGGTTCGATTTTGTAGCAAAGATTTTGAGTTATTGGAGTTGAACGATTGGTCTGGCAAATGTACATAGAAAGTAACAAAGGTGCCCTTTGTGTACTTTAATTGTATACATACCATAAGTTTTAGTCCTAGTTTCATAACATAATCTTCTTATTTTATGTCTTTGAAAATAAATTAATAGGACAAAACTTGAAGGCAAGCTAGAATATTGTAGAGATCATCATATATGTGTTTGCAGACTCAGAATAAGTGTCGGAAACAAGATTGAAGAATTTTTTAGGTTAAAAAAATAAAATATTATTAATAAAAAGTATACATTATTTATTTTTGAGTAAAAATTATTTTTGAGCCTAAGTTTTCGTAAAATATGCGAAATCGGGCCTAAGTTTTCAGAAAACAAAATTTGGGCTCGTCGGACGCATCTTATACGTACCATATGCGTCCGAGCGAGCCATGGTCAGACGAAATTCTGTCTCAGTCTTCCGATATTCGTCTGGTATTCATCCGAGTGAGGCATAATCGGACGAATGAGGCAAGAAATTCTTGTCTCATTCGTCCGATATGCGCCCAATCAGCATGCGTCCGATCGACCCAAAATCTATAAATTTGGGCTGAGTTTTCTATTTTTTTACCTTTCGGAATTCTTAGCGAAGCTTTGCCAAAATTTTCATATTTTTGCAAAAATAAACTTCGGTCGTGAAAAACGCATCAAAATCGTCGGACAACACAGCGACGATGATGAGAGATCGTCCCCGCCCTCGGAAGTTCGAGTTTATGCTTCGCCTTTGTCGATATGAGGACGTCGTGGTGAATTTCGTTCCCTTGTAACCGAGAGGATGTTTGACGAAGTCTTCTTGTTACGATCGGTCATACCTCCTCGATCAGTTGTATTCTCAGCATTTGAAGGCCTGAGGATTCGATAAATGATGGCTGACATTGGTTTGATGTGGATGTTTGAGTTATCAGGCCCTTCAGCTGAGCGATTAATGCGGCTCTTTTATGCGAACCTTGTGGTTTCAGCGGACAGCGGTAATGGAAGAACATTTATGTTTGAAAGAGATCTGTTGATTACACCGGAGCACATCAACCGAATTATTGATCATTCTGAGGAGTCTGAGGATGACCAAGGCAAGATATATTACAACTCCACTCAGGCCACTCCGTGTATTGTACAAGTGGCTGAATTATCTTTTTTTAGGCAAATTTGGGTCTCACATAGTCGAGCACATTTTTTGATGAAACCAAAGGCGAACGAGCTTAACATGGTAGCTCGGGTGATCCAAAATATGATATCTCACACGATTCTTCCAAGGGACGGACATCGCGAGCTGGTAACTCATATGGACTTATATATTATGTATTGTCTTTATACTAGAACCGAGTTCAACCCGGGATATTTAATATTGTGTCATATGAGTGAGATTCATAGGGGGGTTAAGAAAAACCTCTCGTACGAAGTTTTGATTTTAAAACTCATTTTCGTACTATGTGAAAGCATTCTTCGAGGTGAGGTGATGAGGAAGCCCCGAGTCCATGATGCTTTCGATCGTCGTCAACTTGGGAGGATGAGTTTGATAGAGGAGGGCGATACATGGGTAGACAGGAGGGACACAACAGCCGCCCAAATGTACTTCGATCCGGACGTTGATCTTCTCGCTCAGAATGATCCGCTGGATTTTACCCAGATGCCCACTCCTCCCTATGCTGACATGGCAGGGCCGTCTTTTGGTGGGATGTTAGGGCCTTCTGCACCTTCGATGAATGAGATGCCAAGACCTTCCAACCCTTCTGATAGTCAAATACCGCAGACCTCATATCATGAGCCAACGTTGACGCTTATGATGGAGCAGATGAATCTGATTCATACCATGCAGATTCAGCGGATTGACATTTACCATGTCGAACAGATGGACAATTATCATGCCATGCATATGCAGCGGATAGACGTGATTGAGCACACAGTGGACGAGATGCGGCGGACGCTGGATACGGCCGGGATGTTTCGAGTTTCTCCTTTTGACCAAGATCCTCCACAGCCCCCACCAGATTTTGAAGATTTTTAGTTGCTTTTTCATTATTATTGTATTTTTTTTCTTTTACGAGTTTCTCCTTTTGACTAGGATCATCCACAGCCCTTACCAGTTTTAGCGATTTTTAGTTACTTTTTCATTATTATTGTACTTTTTTTTCCTTTACGAGTTTTTCCTTTTGACCAGGATCCTCAATATCCCCCACCAGATTTTGGCGATTTTTAGTTACTTTTTCATTATTATTGTACTTTTTTTTTCCCTTTACATTATCATTGTACTTTTTTTAAATTTGTAATGAACATATTTTTTCTTCAACGTTATAATACATTTATAATATTATTGTCTTGTCCATCTCGGCCAGGTTGGCAACCTTCTACGTGGTTCTGGATTTTGGACGGGTTCCGACACTGATTCTCGTTAATTATTTTGTGACTCATGTGTGCCTAAGTGGAAGCCCATGAACATGTTTTTTTGTTCTTTTCTTCTTCGGTCGACCAGGTCTGCGCCTAACTGCTGGTGGTATCAATGTATCATATCTTCTAAGATTTGACGATCACGTCTCATGTTCACCAATCGGTGCAATGTAGTATGAATCCTCATGTACGTCTCACAATGATAGTATTGGTGTACGTATTGACATTTATAACAGTTGCAATTCTGAGTTCTCATATTGACGATAAATTGCCTCGTGCCATTGCTAACTTTATACATGACATTTCTGAAAAACACGGCACTCCAATTCCTTGCCTCTCGAGTCACTTGATTTAAGATTTGTCTTATTCTTGGGCATAGCATATCCGAACTCTGAAGTATCGTCTGTGTCTTTTCACAATAAGAACAACTATAGATTTACGTATCATTTCCAACATTGTGATGATGTGTTTGTCTATAGCTGCGAGAATAACGTTGTTGAATGACTCGCTGAGATTATTCAAACTCATTTCACATTTTGAGTTCGACGAGAAGGCATGTACTGCCCATGTTTCTTTTGGAATAACTCTTACATATTCAGCAGCCAACGGGTTATGACGGTGCAACCGTGTCATATGGCGTTCGAACTCGGGTTCGGTCGAGGCATGTGAAGCGTTCTATAATAACTGTTTGTATACTTGTCCACGGAAGCTTTTCTAGAAATTGACATATAGATGTCTGAGACAAAATCTATACTCCGCATCACCAAGCTTCTCTTAAACTGCATTGACAAGTCCTTTATGTCTGTCTGATATTACAGTTCAAACCCGTTTAAACTGTTAACATCTTGTCTTAGTTGTTCAAGAAACCAACTCCATGAATCTCTGCACTCCGGCTCCACTACTGCATATGCAATAGGATAGAGTCCATTGTCAGAGTCAATACCGACGGCCGTTAGAAGATGGCCGAGACATGCACCTTTCAAGTGAAAACTATCCAAACATAAGACTGGTTTGACGAATTCGACAATTGCCCTCACGCATGCAAAAATACATACATATATTCTTTCAAACTCACAGACAGCTCATTCACATGTGCCGTACAAAACTTTTGACTATATGCCTATCCTGCTACCAGGGTTGGACCTCAGGAGCTCATCTCTATATTGTCGAAGAAATATAAATTGTTCTTCGTCAAATTCTTCATTCAAACGTCGCGCTTCTAGGTGACTGTTAATTGTAATACGTGAAGTTATGATAACATTGTGATCTTTATGTCTCAATAATAAATGAGATTTTTTACATAGGCTGATTCTTGAACTTGTCGAGATATTTGGCCGCCACCCATTTTGCCGATGCAAGTCGATTTTCCAATACCCGAGAACAAAGTATGACTATTACCAAAAGTTTTAATTTGGATTGTTTCTTCTCCATGCATCTTTGAAGCATGAAGGCGCCATGAACATTTCTCTATACATGCCGCTGTTAGTATCTTTGAATCGCTTCTTTTGAAAGTTATCTCATATCCATTTAATAATGCATTGTTTGTTATTTCATCTTTCAAAATTTTACCAAGATAAAACTCGCTCTCTGCCGCCATTGGCAAACTCAAAACTTCGGCAGCACCTTCCTCGTATGATTCAGGTGGCGTAGTCAAAGTCATCATATTTGCTCCATCTGAGGAAGATTGAACCTCTACATCATATCCATCATCAAAATGTTACAAAATGAGGGACATATGTATTAAGTTCGTAAACTCAATTCATATTTGATTCACTTTCTTCTGCTTCATCTTCTTTGTTATTCGTCGCTTTTAACCACCAGTTGCTCGAGCTACCAGCCATTATATCCAATATAGAACTATTTTTTTGAAGTGTGATTTTCAATGAGAAAGAACATCGAATTTATAATTTTTTCGGGCTATCGGACGCATATCGAACGAATGAGGCAAAACTCGGACGAATGAGGCAATAATTTCTTGCCTCACACAGACGAATATCGGACGAATACCGGACGACTGAGGCAGAATTTCTTGCCTTATTCGTCCGATCATGCCTCACTCGGACGCATATCAGACGAATGAGATGCATTCGACGAGGCCAAATTTTTTTTCCAAAAACTAAGGCCTGATTTTGCTTATTTTACGAAAACTCATGCCCAAAAATAATTTTTACCCTTTATTTTTTTACTTTTTATGCCACCACTATAATAATAATAATGAAATGTAACATTTAATTGAAAAAGAGCTCCACTAGAATGTAATGGTCCATGTCTTTTAATAAAGTCAAATATGAATATATCATCGAATCCAACCTAATGTTATCACTACTTTAATTTATTCGAAGAATGATGGGTATATTTACGGTGAATATCTCGAACTTCAAAAATTATAAATGAATACCTTCGATTTTTTGCTAATTTGTTTAATTTAGTTTACTTTACATTAATTACAAGAAGCTTAATTTGTATATTTAACCGAGTTAATCTCATAAAAACTAAGGTTTTAATCAATTTATAATTTTTTAATTATTTAATCATAATTTATTGATATAATATGTTATTTAAATATATGAACATCTTTATAATTAATGAAAACTTTGAAGAAATATATTCATTAAAATTAATATTTAAAATTCAAACGAATAAATTAATATTTATTATAATAAATACGCAAAAAATAATTTAACTTTATATTTAAAATGAATAAAATAATCTTTCTTCGCGAGATGGGGACATGCTCGAGTAAATTCTTCGTATTGTATAATTACAGTCAAACGTTTAAAGTCAACGGGCATTGCCATTGGCCATTGCTCAATGAACGAAACTAACAAGACATAAGCGAAAAAACAAGGAACAGCAGCGAGACTGGTCATTAGCAATGTTTGAGATCATTCAAATTCCAAAATTTCGCAGTCAATCGCCATGGACGATGACTTTGAAGAAGCATTTCAAGCTCTTCTGATTCAAGAAGTCAACTCCTTCCTTCGTTTTCTTGCCCAATGCTGGCCTGAATCTTTGCGTAAACAGTCTTCGTCCTAAACGACAGGATTACGTCCAAACAAAACCCGATTACACACGCAGCCGCCATTACTATGAACACAACCCTGTAACAATGGCTGCCAACGCAGGTATTTCCCCCTCCAGACGTGGCGGTGGCCTCCATGTCGTATAATATTCCGGCTAGTAGGCCGGAGAAGATGAACGATCCGAGGGGGAGGTTGAGAATGAGAATGTTGTATATGAGACCGTAGTATTTCAGTCCGAAGAGTTCGGAGGCTGTCGGAACTGTGATCGCGATTCGGATTCCGTAGCAGATTCCGACAACAATGGAGCCAATGTAGAGTGAGCCCGGAACGGCGACGGCCATCAGAATATACCCTCCGGCCATCACGATCTGGGATGCAGCATTCCAAACTGGCCTTGGTGTTCCGAATTTCCTGTTCCACAAAACACGCCATTATCGGAATCAAATCGCCATATATGGAAAAGTAGATTAGCTTTAGAAACGCTAGTCACTTTTTGAAATGAAGTAATCAGAATCTGAAATCACGAATGGAAAAAAAAAATCATTGATTATACTTGATGAAGTGCTCGGAAACGGTGCCGGAGAGAATCCGGCCGAAGAAGCCCCAAATGCTGGTCAGGGAGACGAAGATCGAAACATCCTCGTATCCTAGAGCCAGTCCTATCTGTCCCATGTTGTTGATCACCGCCAGCCCTGTGCCGACGCCGCAAAGAAACGACACGAACAAGATCCAGAAATCTACCGTTTTCATCGCCTCTATAATCGTGTGCTCATCTCCGATCACCGGTTTCCCGGAACTCACTTCTTCCTCCGCCTTTTCCTCCGACTGCGCCGCCGTTTCTTCCTTCAGCAATGGTTCCTCAGGGCGGCCTTCAACATCCCTAAGAGGACTCGATGGAATTCGGTAAGATAACCAGTTTTTCAGAAATGAATGCCCGGGAATAGCCAAAGGAGAAGCTAATAGAATCAACAGCACGATCGAGAATAGCTGAGAGAAAATGGTGGTCGGATTCGTGACGAAGCCGTATGATAATAAGTAAAGAGCGATGACAACGGCGACGGCGTTGAAGAACATGAAATATCTGGACTCATCATGCACGTCCGCGGCGGCTGTAGCAGCCGGAGAAACCTCCCGGAGGAAGAAAACGGCCAAGAGGCAAACGGCAAATGGAACGACGGCGAGCATAACGAGAAACGAGGACGGGTCGTTAGAGAAGAGAGCCGAGCAGATGTCGGTGAAAATTGCGGTGCTGAGACCCACGTAGCCTTTGAGAATGCCGGAGACCGGGCCTCGGTTATGGCGGAAGTTTCGGATGCATGTCACCAGCACCGCCGTGTTCATCCACGTCGTGCTATTGCCGCCCAAGCAGAGGAAAACACACATCTGGTAGAGTAAAAACCACCGTTAAAACAACGTGAAAAACAGATTTGATCCCAAAACCCATTCTCGAATCTCGATCGAGCTTTTGTACCTGCCAGTAAGGAAAGGATTGAACTCTCTGGCTGACGACGAGCCACTGGGCGCCATAACCGACGAGCCCTTCAACGGAGCCGACGAGAAGAATGACCCAAGTCGGAAACTTATCGGAGGAAAGACCGGCGAGAAGGCCAAACGCTTTGCCGACATCTTTAGCGACGGAGAGATTGTTGAGCTCCAACTGGGTAAGATTCATAAGATTCTTGAGCGCGTCGGAGTAGTTGGAGAAAGTGTAGTTGTTGCCGGAAATGGCCTGGACCCAGACGGCTGTCACAAAACCTAGCCATTTCACGGTAGAAGAAGCACGGGGAAGGTCGAAGAGGCCTCCCATTCCGATCAAAAGATTCAGAGAGACGGAGAGAGAAAGTTGGGAGGCGTGGAGAGAGAAATCAAGAGGTTATAAAGACGAAGAACTTGTGAATTAAGCATCCATGGAAAGCGACACGAGTAGGGCCTGGAAAAGGCGCAGAGATGGCCAGTTATGGAAGTTATTAATATTTAAACACCAATTTCGAGCAATAGTCAGCGCGAGAAAGGCAAAGTTAAAAGGGTATTTCGGATGGACCGGTGGCCGGAAAGTGGATGAACGGTCAATTCTTGCTCCGGCGGTGGGTCAGATTTCCGGAGTTGAGAGGGAAATTTCTGGGAAGATGAAGAAAAGAATCCAAATTGGGGCCATTTGGAGTGTTAGTGCAGCTGGGATTGAAATTGAAATAAACCAAAAATTAGATCGGTTTGAGTTCACGTTTAATTTGAAATTGAAAAAACCAACCCGACCGAATGTCGGTTATTCAACTTTAAACGAGTTCCACGCCTAATTAGAGTGATGAAATTGAAATGGAAATTATTTAGGAAATTTTTGATAAATTACTCCATTTCCTCTGCTCGATCGACCATTTTTCATACTCAATTGCGTATGTAGATCCCGCAATTTTCTGTTGGAATTCTCAGATCGAGCTCTGTCATGGATACCCTCACAATCGGAATCCGCTCCGCTTGATTCGGAAGCTGACTGCGGAGAAAACGATGCGTCGAGGGTTCTCCGTCTTGCTCCAGCCCCGTTGCATCCTCCTCTTTCTCGTCCTCTTGATCTTTATAATCTTCGTTTTCTCCACCCCGAAAAGTGTATGTTTTCTTTGACCTATTTCCACTTTCCGTCTAGTTTCATGCTCATGGATCTGATCTTTACTTTCAGATTTAGCGAATGATTCGTCATTTTTATTTATCACATTCTTTATGGTTGTGGAGGATTTTATGAGTGTAATGCTTTAGGTAATCTTCTATATATACCAGATTAATTGGTCTTGAATCAAGGTCCAGCTTCAAACTTCAGCCATTTGCACTCAATTACAGCAATCTTGCGTGTTTTAAATTCTCAGTGGTCAGGCTGTTTGTTCGAAGCTCTCTTTTATCCACAGTTACCTTCTTTTTCCATTTTAACTTTTCAATGACGCATGCTTAGTGATGCATATCAATGTTCATGGTCTAGTTTAGATATTCACCCCTGAATCTGCTCATTCCAATAACGGAATGCATAGAAAAATATTAGTTGGTCGTTCTTTCTGGATATTTTCCCTTCTTGTCCTCGATTAGTCCATTTGTTTTCCATTATTTATTTCTCCAACTTGTCGTAAACATTTAATCAGCCATTTTTTATTTCAGTGACTTTTTGGAAATAGAATATTACACTCGGTTATTTGGTAAGACAGAAACCTTAGTTTCTTTCTTCTATCATTGTTTATTAAGGTCTCTCTCACATTTTGTAGTAATCAATTCTTAAACTAATGAAGATGTTATGATTGACTGTTTAATGATTTCCTTGTTTATTCTGCTGGTTGTTGTTATGATTGACTGTTTAATGATTTTCTTGTTTATTCTGCAGGTTGTTGATCATTTAGTACGATGCATATTTTTGAAAATAAAGATTTCTCTTCATCAAATTTTAAATGCCTGCGATTTTTTTATTCTCTTTTCCTCAACTATAGGGTGAAGAAAAACCAGAAGAAGAACCGGAAATTACCCACAGAGTATATTTGGATGTTGATATTGATGAACAACGGTTTGGTAGAGCTTCTATTCTGTGCTATCACTCAAATTTTACTTTTAGCTCCATTAAATTGTTATCCTCTCAAGATGTGTCATTCTGCATTCCATCTGTAGTGCCTGTTTACCTAATAGTGCCACGTAAAATTCATTTATTTATTTTCTTATCAATACAATCTCTGTTTTTTTTTTCTTCTCTTAAAAATATGTAGGTGTGTGGGGGATTTGCCACTTTATTGATCAAAATTTAACTTATATCAGTTTGGATTCTTCATGCGTTGAAGGTTTAGATTTAAGGGTTCTTCTTCCACTCGGGATACCATTACATCACATGAAAGCTTTAATTTATGTGTTTCTGGTTTTGTCTTTGATTTAGCCCTCTATCATTTGATTCTTGTCTCTGTCGGTTTGTATGGAAGATTCGTCTCCACAATTACCACCTCGTTATAAAATAAATCTATACAATTCTTTGAAACCCTTGGCTTCGAAAAGTTTCAACTTCCCCTCTGTAATATCCCAGTTAGCGAAGTTTTCTGTATGTAGTTTTGAATTCAATTCTATAGCTTTCTTTCTGCAGGTAGGATTGTGATTGGATTATATGGAGATGCTGTACCCAAAACTGTCGGTATATCTTTACTCCTTACATTTGAGAAATGATCTCTTCATCTATCTGCCTGCGGACCAATAAACAAATCTCTGATATGTCAAATTCTTTTTGTAAAACAGGGTTGCTGCCCTACTCTAAATTTTGTCATGTGTAGCTAGGCTTAATTGCACCCAAGCTTTATTTATTAATCTATATTATCCCCTTGCACCACTCTCTCTCTCTCTCTCTCTCTCTCTCACACACACACACACACACACACACACACACACAAACGCATACACATAATCATGATTTAAAAAGGCTTTACATGCATGGCTTTAACAACCGGACACAAATAATGAAGAATGTATTTTTTCATGTGTACTATTCCAGATGCTTTTATGAGTTTTTCATTCTTATTCTGAATCATGTCTATCCACTTTTTTTGTGACAGAAAACTTTAGGGCTTTGTGCACAGGTATGGAATTTCTTTGGAGTGGCTTATGGTCATTAAAGGCTGTTTTGGTTGTTTATAACTCCCATCAGCTGTAAGAGGTAGCTCATTTTTTTTTACTCCTAACCAGGAGAAAAAGGAAAAACTACTAGTGGAAAGGTACTCTGGTACAAGGGGTCACCATTCCATCGTATAGTATCTGGCTTCATGATTCAAGGAGGTGATATTGTGTATGGTGATGGGAGAGGATATGTATCTATCTACGATGGAACATTTGCTGATGAGAATTTCAAAATCAAGCATTCACACCCAGGTCCTTTACTCCTAAAAATGTGATTTTTTTGTTGACCCGTGTGCATTGATTCTCATTTGTTGTTCTTCTTTAATCTGATTTTTTCCCTCTGTTTCAGGTGTTGTTTCAATGGTTAACTCAGGCCCAGACTCGAATGGGTCACAGTTTTTTATCACCACAGTCAAGGCTAGCTGGTTAGTTGATTTGCCATTATTTTGATAAAATTGGTGGAGTTCATACAGATAAATAGAAATGATGAATTTGAGAGGATCATTGCTCTCCTATTTCAGACTAATTTATTCCTTCCATTCCCTTTAAGTCATACTCTCCTCCTCCTAACAGACAGACCATCCTCCCTCTATTCCACCTCACATCACCACCCACCACAAGGAGCATGTACAGATCTGTGTTAGGAAAAAAATAAATAAGGGTATTTTAGTAATTTTTCAATTTGTTAAGAAGTTATTAGAAATTAATGGGAGTTGGTGGAAGTTAATGGGACTTAGTTAATTAAGAAATTATAAATATAATAATACATGAATAGAGTATGGAAGAGGCGAGAAAATGGGAGGATGACAGATCCTCAAATCTCTGCCACTGAAGGAAGATAAACCTCCGAATTTCTGTTAAATTGTTGTATATTATGGCTTTTTAAATATATAATTGTGTGTGTTAATCTTTATGTTTAGCTATTTTATTATTGCCCTTGTAAGATAGTAATATCTATGATTACTGCCGGAGGTGAGATGCACGATGAGCTTTAGACAGCAAATAAAACTCATGATGTAATCTCAACAAAAACCTGACAGGTTAGATGGAGAGCACGTCGTGTTTGGAAAGGTCATTCAAGGAATGGACAATGTATATGCCATTGAAGGTGGGGCTGGAACCTACAGCGGAAAACCAAGAAAGAAGGTCACTATAGCCGACTCAGGAGAGATACCCAAAAGCAAATGGGACGAGGAGAGATGAAGCTTCTCAGGCAAGAAGTTTTATTTTTTTTGCTTGAATTCTTACTTTTTTATTAGCGTATAATGATTGTGATTTACTAGTAATGATGAGATCAAATAGGCTTAGATTTGGACTTGGAAAAATGCTTCTGTTTTATTTAAGTAGAGTTCAGATGGCAGACACTGACTTTTCTAGTTCAGACGCTCATTTTTGCTTTCATTTTCAGTAGGTTCAGAAGGGTTTTCGAAGCTGCAATCTGTATCCTTCATATATATAAATATGTACATGTATGCTATTTCGGTTATAAATTCTTGCAATTGAAGTCTAAGTGTGTCATATCTTCCGAAAGTGTAACCCGTGCTAGTGTATTCGTCTAGAGCTTCCGAGCTTAGGTCACTCAAGAACAATTTGAACATTTTTTCATTGGAACTTAAAACGATGAGTTTGGTTTTAGAATTTTAGAATCTCAAAACCAAATTTGGTTGTGTTTATTGAGTCACCTTGTGCTCAAGTACAATATTGCATGTTATTTCTTTGTCGTATCCCATTCTGATTCAGTGTTTTTATATAGATCCAAGCAATTTGAGATTGAGTCCAAATTAGTCTGAGATGAAACCTCTTCGTCACCACAAAACGCTCAGTCAAAGAGGTCACGACCAAATAAAAATTGAACTGATTTTATGTTATTGTGCTTTGTTAAGTTCGGGTTTTGGGTTTCGGGTATGTTATTGATCGAGGCTGACCATTTTCCTCCTTTCATGCCCGCTTTCGTGATGTTATTCCATCAATTACTCCGCCCTTCTCCTTCCTGGCTCTAATGCCCACTTGAAAATATAAAACTTTACAAAATTTTGAAAACTTAAAGTAAACATAAGAAATAAAAATTAAAAATTTTACAAAATTTTAAGAGCATTGGAGTTCAACGGATTAGTTGTGACGATATGAGATGGAGGTTTGAAACTTAAATCAGGTACACTCATTGTGATAAAATGTGTTAAAAGAGATAACTTGTTTTACTTTAACGAAAGTACAATTATCGGGTCAACAGCTGTAGCAGAACACAAATCATCTGGAGTAACAAAGTTGTGACATATGCATTTGGGCCATGCTTGTGATAAATCCTTACAAATTCTGATGAAGCAGAGTTTGTTGAAAGGTGCAAAAGCATGCAAATTGAAATTTTGTAAGCATTGTATTTTGGGAAAGAAGAAAAGAGTGAACTTCGAAACTGCTATGCATAATACATAAGGTATTCTGTAATATGTTCACCTAGATGTATGAGGATCATCCAAAACAACATCATTGAGAGTTAAATGTTATTTCGTAACATTTGTTGATGACTTTTGAAGAAGTGTTTGAGTGTATAACATGAAGTCGAATGATGAAATGTTTGATATTTTCCTTAAGTGAAAAACTATGATTGAGAATCAAACATGAATGAAGATCAAAGTACTCAAAACAGATAATGAAGGAGAGTATAAAAGTGATCAATTCCTCGAATTTTGCAAGAACAATGGAATTATTCGCCACTTCAGAGTTAGAGAAACACTCAAACAAAATGGTGTTTCAGAACATATGAATGAGACATTAGTTGAAAAAGTTCGGTGTATGTTGTCTAATGCTGGGCTAGGTAGACATTTTTGGGCCGAAGCTTTGACTTATGCACACCATCTTATCAATCAATTATCATTATCAGCTTTTGGTGGAAAAACACCATTGGAAGTATGATCTGGAAAATCTGTTAATGATTATGATTCCTTACATATATTTGATTATGCTGCTTATTATCATGTTAAGGAATCAAAGTTGGATCCAAGAGCAAAGAAGACTCTGTTTATGGTAATCACCTCTGGGATAAAAGGATTCCGCCTTTGATGTCCAATAACGAAAAATGTGATATTTAGTAGAGATGTTAGTTTTGATGAATCTTATTTGATAAATGGTGATGTTCAAGAAGAGAAGAATACTTCAGAGCAGGTGGAGTTTGAAAAAATGTGGTTCGATCAAACTCAAGAAAAAGTAGTTTCTTGTAACACTCTAGAAGTTGAAGAGAAACTAGATGAAGTTGAGTCTGCAATCCAAGAAGCACAACAATCAGATCCAATTGCAACAAGGAGAGAGAGAAGAGAGATTCGCTGACCTGTTCGATTTAGTGACATGGTGACTTATGCACTTCCAGTAGTAGGTGAAAGAGTCGTTAGATGCAAATGAGTCTATGGAAAGAAATAAGGTTTCTCTGACAAAGATGTTTGTTGCAAGACAAGATTGATAGCAAAAGATTATTCTCAAAGGAGAAAATCGACTACAATGAGGTATTCTCTTCTGTTGTTAAAAATCCTACAGACATGTTGACCAATGTGGTAGCAGGAACCAAGTTTAAACATTATTTAGACTTAGTTAATATCCTGAATATTGAGTAGGCGCCTGAAGGCGTATTTGAAGGCATTACCAAAAGATCATTCAGGAGTTGGAGAATTGAAAAGATGGTCTATACAACAAAAAAATCGTCAAGGTGGAGATTGTTAATTAGTTGCCGATTTTATTGTTAATTAGTTGCCTAATTTTTAGGAAATTTGTTAGACCTTATTGAAAACTACATCGGAAAGTTAATGAAGTTTAACGAGTTATCAAAGCTATAAATAGCCCTTAAACTTTTCTAGTTATTGTATCCTGATCATTTGTATCTCTTAGTTGTTGGAGGTTGTCTTTGTTAAGATACTTTACATTTGAGGTGATCCCTTAAATTAGAGATTACTAAGTTGTAATTTTTGAAGAGATTAGTGGATCGACTCGTTGTTGTGGTCGTGTCCGAGGACGTAGGCAATTTGCCGAACCTCGTAAATTCTAGTGTGTTCATTCCTTTAATATTTTGTGATATTTATGTTTCGTATTCAATTTTAATAGTGCGAGTATTATTATATTTGTCTTAGTGTTGAAAAAAAATATCCGCTTGGTTAATGATATAATTATAATGTGTAAGTACATTCTGTCTATGAGACTGATATTTAAGTGTGTCTGTTTGTGACCCTTCAGTCTTTTCTGAGAACATACTTAGAAAAGTAATTATGTCTAAGAGACTGCTACAAGCGTCTTTCCTGGTAATTATCCTGATCAATATTTTCTACGTTTGTTTGGTTAATTAGTTTTCCTTACAGTGGGGGCCTCGGGTGCTAGGGATTTTGCTGTAAGAGTACCGATATTCGGCTTGGATGAACGGACCAACCCTGAGTGTGACGTATAAACCGTTTTCTCCGATGAGTTTAATGAACTTCACCAGATCGGCGTTTCCTTCGAAGTTGAACTGCAAGAAAAGAGAACCCATTATCAATGGCGGATCACGTAAGATTACAAGCATCGGAAGCTCTGTTACCTGACCCTGCACAGGCTCATGAACATTCCAGAAAACATAAGTCTGGATCACATTCAAGCCTCCTCGTTTAGCCTTATCAATGAGGTCCGGCCACATCTGCCCCCGCCCATTGAAGAAACAGAGAAAAATCAGAAGCTCAGATCGAGCAGCAGATCAGCGAACTCATTCAGAAACACACGAACTTACATCAGGCGTGCTCCTCGGGTAGTGAATGGAGCCAGAGAACAAAACTGCCTCTTGCCGTTGACGATAAGCGACCTCCCGTCGTAGGTGACGCCAGCGCCGGCGGCGGAGGCCAAAGCCAGCGAGAAGAGAAGAGCCAGGAAAAAGACCCGTCAGGCCATGTCGGATCAGAAACAAGCAAAACCCAGCTCCGAAAAAGGATGAAATTGAAAATGGAAACAGCGAAGACAAAGATGAATGGGGAGGCCATGAAAGATATGAGGGAGAAAGAAGAACAGTTGAAATCTCATGGTGGAGATAGATTCTGCTTCGGTGTTGGTGTGTTTTTGCAGAGAGGAGATGATTTTGAAGCTAATAATGGAAGAAGAGAACCCGCATGGAGTTCCTCCCAACTGAACTTGGCGCGTAAGCTTAACTACCAATCGACAATGGCAATTCGGGTCGGGTTACTCAATCCGCCAAGTCAATGCTGTTGGATTTTAATTGAATTGTTTATATAATTTTTAAACATCCAGATTCTCAACTTTTCATGTCAATGGAGAATCTGTTCTGTTCCCACTTTCACTAGTCCAAAAGAACGCACCCACTTCTCCATCTCCCTCAATATTCACCACCGTCTCCGCCGTTAAATAGCCAAACCCTCCGGCCATCTCTGGCAGGCTTTTTCTTGTAGTTTCCATCTCCGGCTTCTGAAAACCTCCCTCTCCGACAACCCACCACCGCCATGGCGTCAAAGCGAATCGTGAAGGAGCTCAAGGACCTTCAGAGAGACCCACCAACGTCGTGCAGCGCAGGTGCAAGAAACCCTAATCTCCAGTCTCCTCTCTTTGTGTTTCCGATCTAAGTTTTGTTTCTTTTTTTTTAAGGTCCGGTGGCGGAGGACATGTTTCACTGGCAAGCCACCATTATTGGCCCAAACGACAGCCCGTACGCCGGCGGAGTCTTTCTCGTCACCATCCATTTCCCGCCGGATTATCCGTTCAAACCCCCGAAGGTAACGCCGATCTGACGTCATTTCCCGTCATCATTTAGTCAAATCCATGAGAATTTCCTGTCGCAGGTCGCCTTCAGAACCAAGGTTTTCCATCCAAACATCAACAGCAACGGCAATATCTGTCTCGACATTCTCAAGGAGCAGTGGAGCCCGGCTCTGACCATATCCAAGGTGATTGAACTGGAAATCCTGCAGGGTTTCGATTAAATTAATGAAATAAACTAGTGAAGTTGGTCGGGTTTTTCACGCAGGTTTTGCTGTCTATATGCTCCCTGCTGACGGACCCGAACCCCGACGACCCGCTGGTGCCGGAGATCGCTCATATGTGCAAGTCCGACAAGGTCAAGTATGAATCTACTGCCCGGAGCTGGACTCATAAATTTGCCATGGGCTAAGCTTAGCCCATCCAACAGTTTTCTATATGTTCTAAGCTCAGGCTCTAACGATTGCTGGTCAGGCCTTGTTGATTCATGGTGCTTTGTATTCAACATATAATAAAATTAACTTTATAAAAATAATTAGTTTATTTTAATTTTTGCAAATTATTATATTAAATTTCTTAATTATAAATTTAGGGTCGACGTAATTTCGAATAATATTAAAGAATAAAAATAACATTATCTAATAATACTCGAAACACGACCCAGATCCTCGATCTCACAATCGAAAGAATCAATGGACCAGCTCATAAAACTAAACACGAAAAAAACGATAAAATTAAAAACAAAAAGTTGGAGGGAATTGGTATAAAGTTAGATTGATTGGTAGCCAAAAAATGTGGGGAACGTGTTTGTCGGGTCGGCTTATTTTTATTGTTCGTGCACCACCCATATTCCATGTATGGGGCTTACCATGACTACGACCACGATCACGATGTGACGCATGTGTCATCCATGTTACAATCGTTTATGGAGCTTAATTGCATGTGATTTTCAAATGTTTATCTTAAGATAATGTTACGTTTATTTGTTTTTTTAAACAATTAATAATAATGTATCGTTACTCTTCTATGCAAACGAATGACTAGAGGTACGGACCCGATAATTTAAAGGATGACCTAATTATTCACCAAAACCTTCTAACCTATGATTAGTTGAACACTGGCACGTGTCTTTGGTTGCAATAAGATTCATCGAATTTCTGGTTTTGTTCCGTTTATAACAATTATTCTATCCAAATATGGTTATTTTTTCTCCATCGATTTTGAATAGCATAAGTCAATTCAATTGGATTATGTGTTTGAAATCTAGATCATCCAAAAAATAATTGTCGTTTGATCCAAAAATAGGGTGTCGATTACGATTAACCCATAATATACACGATGTTGTGTTATCAAGCATTTCTTGGAAGCAAGGTATAACAACATATTACCCGCACGATGATAAATTGTGTACAAGAGCCTAGGTTCGACGTCTGCGCTGTCATAGTGTGAGAATTGTTACTCTCAATGTTGAGGTAGCACATTGGGATATCAGGTAAATGCCTTATATCTCTGGGTTGCTGAGTCACTGTGATTTAACTTTCTCACAAACTGTCGGGCCTGGGTGTGAGGGCCCTCGAGGAGAGTGATCTCGCCTTTTGGGTACAAGGTATAACAACCTATTAGAATTTCAAAATGGTTCCCATACCGGATAAGAAGTTTGACTTTTTTTTAGTCGAATTAAAGTATAAAAAAATGCTAATAGCTTCGCGTCAAATTGGATTGACATGACAAAAAAATATGTGGCATATAGTCGTATACGCAACCTTTTTATGTGTGATATTAATAATCAACGTCAAAGACAGAAAAATTAAAAAATATAAAAAAAAAATGGAATAAAGTAAAGCATATGGACCACGGCACTAGCCATCAGCAACGGGTGTCCACATTTATTACAATAACCATTATAATCTAAATTAGGTCAATAAACTACCCACTCTATTAATTAGTTTTAATTATCTACTAATTATATTTAATTTAATAAAAATAAATAAAATTCACAGTTAAAATATTTATATTGAAAACGAGGTCATTTGTTTACAAGCACTTGGAAACTGGACAAATTACACCATAAAATATAATGATAATTTCAATAAATACTTTGAATTTTAAAAATTATCAATAAATATTTTATATTTTATTATAATTACAAGAGATACGTTGTATTATATTTTCACTAATTTTAAATAATGTTTATCTATTTAATGACACATTTAATTAATAAATTATAATAAAAATATTTTAATTATTATAAATTTTTAAAAAATATTTACAGTATAAATTATTATTTATCTTATTATTAATTGATATTATAATTAATATTAATATTAATGATTGGTTTATAGTTTTTTAATGTTTGATTATCCGTACAAAAAAATTGTTTATTAAGTGAGAGGCGTCGTGCTCGTGAACCTCCCGCGAATTAATCCGGTGAGAAATCGTCTTTCTGCGATTGCAAAAATGGCGAAAGCACGAGAGATTCCCTCGAAAATTGCTTTCAATTTCTCCACGCATCTTCCTTTTCCGTCATCCTTTTTAAAATTCGTCTTTTTTTTCTTTCCCCACAAGAAAAGTAGATGTTTCCCTTTTTGAATCATCGTCTCCGCGTCTTCTGTTTCCGTTTTCTATTCCCCTTTTTTTAGTTTCTTTGATCAAATTTGGCTCCTCCCGGCTGTAAGGTCATCTGCATTTTATTATTCTAAACATGCCCAGTTATACGACGATTTTAGACCAAGTTTAGGTTACAGTGATTTGTCACTTTTTTGTTGCTTTTCGTTCAAGATCAACAGGGATTTTCCCCCTTTTTCCAAAATTTGAACGATTTTTTTCTTTTGAAACGGAGGATGTGATCCACCATGTCTATTAAATGCTGATAGGTACAAGCATGTTAGTACAGTGGCGCATTAAATTTTCACATATTTTAGTTGGTGTACTCATGAAGGTAGCTCTTGGCTGCAGATAAAGAAATGGTCATTCCAGGGCTGAAAAATTCATTCTGTGAGAGATTTTAGGGCTCCCAAATTGAGGGAACGAGTTGGAGATTTTTCTCCGACTGTAAAAAGAAGCGGACTGGAATTAAGAATAGCAGAAATGACGGCTGAAGAGGAATCTAAGGTGGTTGAGAAGAAGAACAAAGTACTTGTTGGGATTCGAATCGACAGCAATAGCAGAGACTTGCTCAACTGGGCTATTGTTAAAGTCGCTAATCCTGGAGATTGTGTTCTTGCAATTTACGTTTGTCAAAATTCTGGTAAATTAAATCGATCACGGTCGAAATCTTCACAACTTGATAGAGTTTATGATTATCATTCTTTTCAATTTTTTCTCTCAACAGTTCAGGCTGCAATGGAGAAGCCACGGTTGGATCTTTTCTTAGAAGATTATCATGACATGTGCGATAACAACAAGGTTTTGTGGCTTGTAGTTTTTACTAAATTGGTGGGAAGCTTTATCAATTGATTGAGATGCTTTCTAATTGCTTTTTTAGGTCGTTCTGGTGGGTCAGATCTTCGCTGGAGATTCGGCTCGAAAGGTTCTGGTAAGAGAAGCAAAAAGCCAAAGTGCTTTAGCTCTAGTCGTGGGGACGAGCAAAACAAGTATAATTTGGTACAAAAACAAATGCAGTTTACCTTAGATTTCATTTGGGTTTATGAACTTCATTTCTGATTTCTGAATAATTAGCCATTTGCAGGGGTTGGTCTTCAACGACTAGATACTGTGTCAAGCAATTGCCTTCAACCACTGATATTTTGACCCTCTACAATGGCAAAATGGTCTATGGAAGGTCCACCAAAACTCAACCACCAGGTTTGCCATCTCTATCCTGTCAAGGAACACTTGTTAGATCCTCAGAAGGTCGTTTGTGAATCAGCCTTTTATAATTCAGGCTTTGTTGAAGAACCCAAAATGATTACAAATCAAGCCGTGGAGTCAACCCGGTCCGGATTTGGTGGTTCTGAGTTGGAGAATAAGAATTTGCATATGAGAGTTGATTCTCTAATGCATTTAGACTCTGCAGAGAAGAATCCTCGCCTTGGTTGGCCTTTACGTCTTAGAACTGATTCATCAATTTCACAAACCTCAAATGGAAGAGACATGTCTGTTGTCCAATGGGCTTTGAGCTTGCCGAATCGATCACCACAGCATAGTCCTAAGAAGTCAACTATGAGAGAGGAAAACATTGCATTTCAAGATGAGAAGCCTGAGATAAGTGGTTTATCTATCTTCAATGATCCACCTGAAGACTTGGAATCTTTCATGAAAACAATCTCATCTGTTTGCAAATGGTTTAGCCTGGATCTACTCAATGCCTCGACATCTCAATTTGCTTCAGGTTTTTTCTCAGACTAATGTCATTTCTATCGGGTCTTAAAACTTTTTTAAGTTTGTCTCTAACCCTTATCTTGAAATCATGGTCTCATTACTTATAGAAAACTTGATCGGAAAAGGAGGTTGCAATCGAGTGTACAAGGCGATTCTCGAAAATGGGAAACAAGTTGCAGTAAAAGTAATGAACCCATCGAAAGAGGCATGGAAGTTGTATGCTCGTGAAGTCAATATCATTTCCGCATTGGATCACAAACATGTCACGCATCTGCTGGGGGTTAGCATTGAAGGCAATGCTTTGATCTCTGTATACGACTATTTCCCTAAAGGAAGCTTAGAAGAAAATCTCCATGGTAAGTTTTGATTCATGTTAAATCTTATTTCAAACTTCCCGATTTTTTTCTGACATGAAATTCATATTTGATATAGGTAAGAACGTAGAAAAATGTCCACTTTCATGGGAGGTGCGGTTCAATATCGCGATTGGAATTGCAGAAGCTCTAAACTATTTGCACAACGATTGTTCAAAGCCGGTTATCCATCGAGACGTCAAGTCTTCAAACATACTTCTCACCGATCAATTTGAACCACAGGTTATCCCAATACACACACCGATTTAGACGTCTACATGAATGTATTATTCCTCTTGATGTAACTCTGTTTTTTTCGCAACAGTTATCCGATTTTGGACTTGCAATATGGGGACCCACAGCGTCTTCCTTCCAAATAGAAGATGATATATTAGGAACATTTGGCTATCTTGCGCCAGAATACTTCATGTATGGGAAAGTGAGTGATAAGATTGATGTCTATGCTTTTGGTGTTGTTCTTCTGGAGTTATTATCAGGGAAGAAACCAATTTGCTCTGATACCCACAAAAAACAAGAGAGCCTAGTCATGTGGGTAAGTTAGTAAGTTACCACCATATTTAGAAATTTACTTCTTTTCATAATTCCTTTATATGTTGAATAACTTTTATAGCGATGAGTTTAGGCAAAACCAATAATCGAGAGCGGGGATATACTTGGCCTAGTAGATCCAAATTTGAATGGTGATTTCGACGATGCTCAAATGAAAAGAATGATTCTTGGGGCGAAACTATGCATTATAAGAGCAGCCCGTCTTCGTCCAAGTATTGGCGAGGTACGAATTTCAACGATTAAATCTCTTTTGCGCCAATTAAGCGTTTTGTAGTTGATATATACAACTTCATTTCTCTGCCTAGATATTGAGGCTCTTGAAAGGGGAGAAAGATGTAGAAAATTGGATGATCCTAAGAGAGAATTCAGAAGAGGTTGAAAACAGAGATGATGAAGTGTATCCAAATTCAAGCGCAGATTTGCATTTGAGCCTGGCATTTCATGACGTTGATTATGATACAACTTCATCAGATGGTGTTGAGCAGAGAAGCAGCTTCTCTCTTGAAGATTACTTCAAAACAAGATGGAGCAGATCATCAAGCTTCGATTAGATTAATGTAAATTCCTCTCTTTAAGCTTGATGTGTTTGCTAAATAGATGTACAGAATAAACGATNTGAAGTGTATCCAAATTCAAGCGCAGATTTGCATTTGAGCCTGGCATTTCATGACGTTGATTATGATACAACTTCATCAGATGGTGTTGAGCAGAGAAGCAGCTTCTCTCTTGAAGATTACTTCAAAACAAGATGGAGCAGATCATCAAGCTTCGATTAGATTAATGTAAATTCCTCTCTTTAAGCTTGATGTGTTTGCTAAACAGATGTACAGAATAAACGATTTTTGCACCCATTGTTGGAGGTGATTTCTATTATCACGAAAGTGAGTTAAATCTTACCGTTTCAAGTCATTCGAAGATTGGATTTTAATTTTGCATCGAATCTCTAGTTTTTACCTATGAGACATTTGGTTCTAGCTGTTGATTTAGTTTTTAGATTCGGGATTATGATAAGCTTGATTGCTCGAGCCGGCGTTCTTTTTATCTCGGAGTGTTGACATGAACTAGTTTCAGTTTCAGCAATTGATGGAATGTAGATGATTAGAGATGAAGTTAAGGTGACACAGCAATGTTTAAGAATGTTTAGAGTTTGGATTAGTGTCTAACCAATGAAGTTTGGTTTCATTAGGCATGGCCATCGGTCTGTTTTTTAATCGTGGAGTTTAGAACTGCCTATCGAATCAAAAGTAGAAATTGATTTTTCAACATGACCTGAAAATATTGCGCAACCACGTCGTACGGCACGTAAGGCCACAGCTCCGCCTTCTTCCCCGTTCGATAAGCGATCCGGGCTACCACCTTCGACGGGTCTACATATCCGACCACCGCTACCTTGTTGGCTGTCCTCTTTACCTTCTTCTGGCATCCTTTGCAGTCTATTCTCACCTCGATCTCCACCGTCTGTAATTGCCTGCTTTTCTTGAGCTTAGAACTGGCCCGTCTTGAACAGTCGAATAGATGAGAGAGATGATCCAAAGCTCCCATTGGAATGCCGAGGGCGGAGCTGGGTAAATGAGATGCATGCATGAGCGGCGGAGTGGAGCGCAGTTAATCGACGCCGACCAGGATGGACCGCCGATGATTGGGGATGACCATCACATGGGCGTGCTCGTGCCCATCTCTTGGGTGAAGCAGGAGCCGGTGGATCTGCTGGGTATCGGTAACGTCAACCATACTCAAGATTAAATTTTTACAGTACGGATTTTGAAGTAGGAATTTAACATCTTATGTTTTGGGCTGACCGTATTTAGACTTCCTTTTTATTAGGGATGAGAAGGTTACCCATTACCATCTAATCCCATTACCATCTTATGTTTTGTTGCTATCAAATTATAGTCCTAAACAATATGAGACAGACATCAATAATGAGGTTGTCACGCAATATCAGTGTTATTATAGGTTAGGTCGAACAAACGTGTATACTATTTTTTCAAGTGGCCATAATTCTTTCTCATCTGTTATTTTCACGTAAATCTCAATTTTAACAGTTGGTTAAAAAAATTTTACTGTCACTTGTGATATTATTTGCTTGCCTAACATCTACGACCAGTACTAGCCCTTCACATGACCCCCGTGCTTCGTTTTCAGAACGAGTTTACTCTAACTGTACCGCAAGCTCGTAATCACCCATCCTGGCCCTCTGCGCAGGCCATGGTCACAAGGAAACTACCCGACACAAACGAGGATCATAAATGGAGATAAGGACGGGGTTTAAAAAGACCTTCAAATGGGTGTGTTTTTTTCCAACAAATTTACGTAGAATTTCTATCAGTATGTCCTCTGAAAGTAGGTCCAAAACTAGCTCTCCTTCCCTGAATTTGCGATCGAATGCATGGACGTGGAGCATTTTCACATGCATGTAATAATGGAAGAGTGGTCGAGGGATGACACTTCTTTCTCATGTTTGGTTTTGATGTGGATGTGAGATGTCTTTCTAGTTTTTATGCAAAATTTGAAGGTATGAAGGGTCTTTCTCTCTCTACAACCAACGAATGATTTCCAAATGGAGGATGTAATTTCATTGAGATCCAATATGATATCAATAATGATATACTTCAACCCATAAGAGTCCATAATCTCACTTTATTTGAGAGAAAAATTTGTGTTTTATTTAAGTAGAGTTATCATCCTCACGCATTACAATGTGATTTTTAGTATAAATCAAAAAGCAAAATTGCAAGAGTTCAAACAAAAAAAACCCCAATATTATACGTACAATACATGTAAGGTCTTTCTCTCTCTACAACTAATCCAAAGGGAGGATGCAATTTCATTGGGCAAGGACAACCCAATATGATATTAATAATGATGGTCTAACTCGCCGCACGGGCATAACTCACTTAGCTCAGAGATGGTAGATTTGGTACAAAGAGCCTAGGTTCGACGCCTTCGATGTCTTAATGTGAGAGTTGAATGTTGGAGTAGATCCTTGGGACATCAGGTTAAGGCCTCTTATCTCTGGGCCACTGAGTCACCGTGATTAACTCACTCACATGCTGTCAGGCCGGGGTGTGGAGGCTCTGGGAGCGAAGGATTTCGCCTTTTGGTACAAAAAATAATGATGGTCTAACACATACTAGTGAGAGAGTTAATAATTTCACTCTACTCGAGAATGAAAAATTTGTGTTTTATTTAAGTAGAGTTCTCATTCTTACGCATTACAACATTACAACGTAGTTTTTATGTAAATTCAATAATAAAATTGTAACATCTCAAGCAAAAAAACCCGACAATATTGTACTGAAAATACATATATGGTATTGACAAATTATCAACTGTCGCAAAAGCTTAAATTTATAAGTGAACAAAAATTTAATTATTTATATATTTTTTATTAATCGCTCGTGAAAAATTATGGAACAAAAGACTTGATCTTCACCTAAATCCATTAAACAAGAGCGGAGAAATGGCAGGGAGGGAAAGAGAGTTCACGTCGATTCTTCAGTTCTTGTAGACTTTGTGATGAGCTCTAGGGGTGGCAATTGGATCGGTCCGATCCGCGAACCGAACCGATCCAATCAATTGGATCGGTTCTGTTCGGTTTTTTTTAAAAAAATATTGGATAAAAACCGACCCACGGTTTTCTTAATTTTATTGGATTTGATATTGGTTTTTTCCTTACCAAACCGGACCGATCCAATGACCCGATTTTTGTCTAAAATATTAAATAATGCTTCAGTTGTTCAGATTTCTAAAAGAATCGCCTAGACTTTTTTTGTGTTGATTTCATAGCATTCTTAATCGCTTTTCGGACCAGAAATTTGATCTTCTCTATTTTGTAGTATTCCTAAACGCTTGTAGTTTTGTTCTATTTTACTCGCAATTTTTGGTTGATGTAGATTGACATATGCTTTTATTTTTTTTGTTGATGTAGTTGGCATTTGCTTTCATTTTTTTTCGTTGTAGGTTGATTGGTTTCATTTTTTTGGTTGATGTAGGTTGGCATTTGCTCACTTTAATTTTTTTTTTAATTATTATTTATTTTTTTATAATAGGTTTTGTGTTTTTTTTCAATATATATTGGTTAACCGAATCCANAAATGGCGATCGAATCTCAGTTTTGTTCAGAAAATACTGGGTTTCTAGTTTACGACTCACTGGATTGGATGGCAGAATCTGAATGGAATCACCCACCGCAGATTCAACAAGTTCTGCAAACTCAACGCCATTGGAGTCAATCTCAGAGCTCTGCAACCGATTTCTTTCTGCCCAGTTCGAAAAACAATCAGTTCTCCGGCTTTAATCCGAATAGGAATTTATTCATGGATCTTTCTTCTAGCATTGCCGCCCAAGAAGAGAAGCTAAGCCAGGAAATCAATCGGCACATCAGACTGCAGGTTAGTTCATCGTTCATCCAATAATTTCTTCATCGTCCATGGGATTTCATGCAATTTTTTCTAACGTACTATGAAACAGAATGAGAGATTGAAGCTGGCAGTGCAAGAAGAAATGAAGCACAGGCTGACATTAATGGTGGGAAAAATGGAGTCGGAAACGAGGGTTTTGCTCAGCCAGAAAGAGGAAGAAATAGCCCAAGCGATGCGTCGAAGAACGGATCTGGAAGAGACCTTGAAAAAACTAGAAGCAGAGAACCAAATCCGGCAGCGAGAAGCTCGAGAAAACGAAGCCATGGCCATAGCCCTGAAGAACACATTACTGCAGAAGAAGTACAGAGCTTCAAATCCCGTCATCAATGGCGCCAGCGACGCGGAATCAAGCTGCAATTCTAACACAGAAGAAGACCCAAGAAGGAGAACGAGAGTCAACGTAGAAGAAAAGCGACAGACAAGGAAAAAAATGGCCTGCAAAGGCTGCCACATTCGAACATCGAGAGTTATTTTCTTGCCTTGCAGACACCTGTGTTTATGTAAACATTGCGAGACGGCAGTGGAAGCCTGCCCAGTCTGTGGCTCGCCAAAAAAGGCAAGCATCGAGGCCTTGATGTGATCTATCTGGGTTAATGGAATTTTGACGAGAAAAGTAAGAAGAAAAGATTGGATTTAATCCAATTTTCAGAACCTGGGTTTAGAAGAAGACCATGGGTTGGGTCTAAAACAGAGACATCTGACTCAATTTAATTTTAATTTTAAAAGAATCAATATACATCTAAATTAAAATTAATTAAAATTTTCGAGTTAGATTTAATTTTAATAGAATATACAGTTAAATTGAATTTAAATCTAATTTTAAAGAGTTGTCCCGTTGAAATCCAAATTTTATAAGAAATAATTAAATTTTAATTATTGAGTCATTCCCCTAAATATCCTTAATTATAAGTATCACCTCAAAGTAAGAGCTCAAATAAAGACACTCTTAAATATTACAAAAGAAATACAACTTTTAAAATATCAAGTTACATCTCTTTTTTTTTGGGCGCGAGACAAAGACAAAAACAAATAAGTCAATTTTTCAATAAAGTTATTTCAAAATTTAGGTTCAAATTCGGATAAGATCGATTAATTGGATGATTTTATTTCGAATCTAGTTTGATGAAACTTGGCTCACCCGATCGAATTTATTTTCTATTCAAATTCGATTTGAACCCGGCTCCAACCCTTAACATAAGAGAGGAAGAAGAAGAGAGACAAGGGCCCGCATAGACATAGTTCAGTTGGCTCAGAGATGGTAGATTGAGTACAAGAGCCTAGGTTCAACGTTTGCGCTGTCCTAGTGTGAGAGTTGTTACCCCTAATATTAGAGTAGCTCATTGAAATATCAGATAAAGACTTCTTATCTCTGAGCCGTTGAGTCACCGTGATCTAACCTCTCACAAACTGTCGGCACAGGGTGTAGGGGGTCCTCGGAACAAGAAATTTTACTTTTTAGGTACAAGAATGAGAGAGACAGGACTACGCAGATTGGATAGTTCATTTGTTCTTTTAACTCTTATTTCACATCTACCCTACTTCTATATTTTATTCTTATTATTTGAAACAAATAATTGATAATGATAAAAAATTACGTTTTAATAATTAACAAATTTAGGGGTTTTTTTCGTAGGGGATGCCCCAAAGGTACGAGAATTTACCTTCTCACTTATGAATTATAAGAATGGTTGCACTTGATATTTAAAATTTCATTAGTTAATAGAGACTTTAAATTTAATTTTATTAAATAACTTCTCCTTATATTTTTCTTTGATTTCAACAAATTCTATCAATTTAATCCTTCATTGATTAATGGTAATAAAAAAGTAAAAACAATTATAATTTGATGATTTTTTTGGTTTTTCTCAAAATAACGAGTTAAATACAAATGTAAATATATTATTACAACATTTTTTTTTATTGTAAATTATTAAATTTTACCAAATTGATTAAAATTATTAAACAAATTGAAAGATAACTTACCATTAAAAAATGATGATTACATAGTGCCAGTTCAAATTATAATAAAGTTTAATATTTAAATTGACCAATTTTAAGATTTCAAATACTCATGGTAATTTCTTGTAGATTAAAGGCTAAATTGGTATATTCATAACTTTTAACCGTACCAATTTATAAATCAAAACATGATTATTTTTTAAATGAAGTCGCAATAAGTTGGACAGCACTCCGACTGGCAGTCCCAGCTGTCGCAGAAACCACAGGTATGTTCAAGCTACGGCGTCGTTTTCCGACAGTCGGCGGAGGATTGGCCATTTTTTTTCTTCCCCAGCTAGTTGTATAATTCCTTCTGCTGTTCTTCAAGACTTTCGTATTCATCAATTGTTCCTCGTAACTCGTCTTCTCTCTCGCTACTGTCGTCCAGCGCAGCCACCAAGTAATCTTCCATGGCTTTGCAATTTGCTGTCCAAAAGGCCGATCTGTGGGTCTCTGGATTAAGAACATTATTTTCGTCCAACAACCTTTGATCGGCTATCCTATGTAACCTTAACGAAAGGCATTGTCCCTTGTAGAAAGCCAGCATTCTTGAAATTATGGCTGCGTTTTTTAGTTCTTCGTTGAGCTCGCGTTTCTCTGATTCCCAGATTTGCTTTTCTTGTAAGAACTGGGCGAGAATGTGTTTTTCGCTCCGAGCAGTTCGACGTAGAACTATGGAGGTATAGTCCAGCTGTGCTTGAAGCTTTTCTCTCTCTTCTGCCCATTTTATCCTTTCTTCGTCCAGAGATTCAGACGATGATGTTTCAAGTGTTGTTCTTTTTGTGTCATTCTTTGATGGATCATCTTTGATCTTTTGGGCTTCTCCTTTTTTGCATGTGGATGTTTCTTCCGAAGAAGCCCCCACCTTTTCTGCAATATTTTTCTTTCTCGATCGCCGGCGCCGGCGCCGTCGCCGTCGCCGGGTTGACGAACCATTAGATCTATCGTTAGTTTCTTCTCTCGAGTTTTTCTTGCTCAAAGTTGAATCTTTTGACGATTCAGCTTCTAGTTTAGCTTCGTTGAGTTTCTTTTTTGAACGTGATAACCCAGAACGGGTTCTGCACTAATTTCGGGGCCATTGCTCCCCAGGTGATGATGGCTCAATTGACAGAATATCTGATTTCTCTATCTGAAATACAGGAAAAATAAACAACATTCTTCAATAAAAGAAGATGAACAAATATCATTTTTTTAGATGAAAAATGGGTAGAAATTCACGTACGCCATCAACAACCATCCATCGGTTTGTCTCGTGGAATATGTAGGCACAGTTCACGGGGACAAAAATGGTCGCAAAGTAAATTAGAAAAAATATTTTATCTGTGCCATAAGAGTTCAGTAATAGGAATCCAGCGGAAACATTCCTCTCCACCAATAACATCAAATCTAGCACCTTCCATCATCAAAGCAAAGAGTGTCAAAACCAGAGAGAAAGAGAGAGAAAGAGAGAGAGGAGAGAGAGAGAGATAAGCACGTACGTAGTTTGATCGGAGCCGGCGTTGAAAATTGAAAAGAAACTGGTGCAGGCGAAGATGAAAAAGGAGATGGCTTCACGAGGAAGAAAGTAGTATAAAGTTAAAAAAAGCCTCTCAAACATGAACAAATATTGGTCTGGTATAGCTATTTCCGCCATTGTTGACCACCTCCGAGAATTGAACTGGTAGTGCAAAGGCTTGGATCTCTCTAGGGTTTCTGACGTTGACTGACGATTAACCTCCGAGGAAGACGACTTATAAATACCTATTCGAATGGTTTCAAATCTACAAAATCCAGATTGAAGATTTTGTGTATCTTCTGTCACTCCCATTCAGTTAAAATTTTAATTAAAAAAATTAAAAAATATATAATTTTGAGTATTTCTATTGTTTAAATTTAAAAATATTTTATTTAAAATAATTCTATTGTATGTGGGTTAGATTTTCGGGTTTGGGCTAATTTTTTAACCATTTTTAGCTGGGTTTATCATTAAAAACATGAACTAGCTCATAAATTGTGGTTTTTAACCGGCTCGGCTTATTACCTGCAATTCTCCAAAGCAAAATGGGCTCAACTCCACGCTGTCCGACCAGTTCGGGTTCATCCACGGGTACTGGCCGATTTTACGCACCCCTTCTGACGGGTCAGTTTCATATAATCCAACATCAAATTTCTTTGAAATCGGAATCAAATCCAAATGCACCACAAACCAATATGTTGGTTTGATTTCCCCCCCTAATTCCCGTCAGTTTAGTCAATTAATTTACATTTCTACCATAGATGACCACATCAATAATGGCCATATCCATGTTTTTAATTTGCAACATATTGTATTTACGTAAAAAAAACAACCTTAAAGAACTGAAAAACGCGTGAAGGCGAAACAAAAAAGTTTATCGTCGTGTAGTAGCATTTTTAACGTCCGAAAATCATGTCAATCAAATACTATATTTCCGTCGTAAATAGAATAGAAAAAATATCGAGTCGTAAAACCGAGACATATCAATAATGCAACTGTGATCGTGGAAATTTTATCAATATTCAACCATACAAGTAACATAAGGATCGTGGATCGATGCTAACCTACAAACGAAAATAACAAGCACCAAACACTGTTCACGAAAGAAACTAAGTCTTATAATTCAATAGTAATAGAGCTTATAGACTGCCCAATCATTTATCAACTCTCTCTTTCTCTCTCTAAACAAGAACCGAGATTATAAGCTCGTACAGACATAGTTCAGTTAGTTGGTAGATTTGAAACAAAGAACTAAGATTTAAAGTCTGGTGATCGCAGTGTGAGAGTTTAATTCTCCAATGTAAGGTTGCTCATTGTGGACGACAAGTATGACCTCTCATGTCTGAACTGTTGAGTCACCATGATTTACTCTCTCACATGTTGTCGGGTCGTATGTAGAGAGAGAGAGAGACCATTTTCATTTATTCAAACAACTAAAATTTGCAAAACTAGGTCAAATTTTCTGCAAGAGAGAGGGAGAGGAGCCCATCAAATTTATTCAAATATATTCAAATAACAAGAACATAATCGTGTGTAATAGATCTAAAATAGATAATATAATGCTATCAATTTTTCTGAACCTAACTAATAGAAAAACGCAAATGATCGACCAACACGAAACCATAAACTTCATATAACCGAATTATTTAATTACTATTTTATCGGCATAAAAAGTGGGCGACATTTGTTTTTCGTTTCTACGCATAAATTTCCCTGCCCAATTCGAACCATATTATTTGATAAACTCTAAGCCTAACTACCGAGTACGTATTACGGTAAGCTATGCGATACGATAAATGATATTTAATCAATGGATTAGTGGAGGTGTTAGAGCTAAGTAAGGGGATTAGGAGAAGGAAAAGACATAGCTTGAAGGGGGTGAGGAAATGTGAGCTGTGTTGATCAAACAAACGCCAAAATTGCTATAAATAAAAGGTTGTTTATATCCAAACTATGGGTGGGCTGTTTAGGCCGATGACCTATCAGCAATAAATTCAGACCATCCCACGCGTATTGATGCAATTTCAAACCAAGAAATCCGCCATTAATGGAATGAAAGATCAAATCTTTCTCTGTGGGTTTTCATTTATTGGATTAAAAAACAGAAACTTGCATCGAACAGATGGAGTCCGAGTTGGCAATGATTGATCGACTCAGTGTAGCTTTTATCGCAGTTGCAGGCTCGGGGACAGTTGTTTGGCAATGTGGATGCACTGATTGAGACCCAGATCGTTAGGTTTTTAGCCGGTTTCCAGGGCCAGCTAGGAAATGCGTTGATTTGATTCTACGAGGTCGAAGAATTGCAGTGCTTTAATGGAGTTTCTGTGTTTTTTGGGCGTGAGATTCTCATTTTTTGAAGGATAGCTTTCATTGACTCTATTCTCTCTACCGTTTAGCTCTAGAATAGTGCGTGGAGCCCATGGCTGCTGATGGGACCTCTGCTTCGCTGGCTTCAGGCTCTCTGTGGTTGGTTTTTTATGGGTCTTGTCTGCTGAGAGAGAGAAAGCTAGTGAGAGAAAGAAAGAGAGGAGAGAAAGAGAGAGAGAGAGAGATTCACTTGACCCTGTCTTTAACAACTGATCTCTTCTCAGAGAGTAGTTATTTCAGTCGGCTCTCGACAAGTTCTTCTTTTTCTGCAGACCCAGATTGGAAAACTAAAGAAATTTCGATTAAATCTTCTATTTCTCTTCCGATTTGTGAACTCTCAAGAGAGATTCTCGGATCCAGAGGCCTGCAACCCGTATGAACTTGCTTCTTCGTTTTCAATCGCAGTCGTCTTCCTCTTTCAAACCCTCAAATTCCTCGGTACGCAATTTTTACTGCTTCTGTTTGACCAAACTTTTGTCAGAGGGGAATCGAGTGTGGGTTTGAGGTCGACCCTTGTTTTTCATTTGAGGGTAATAATTTCGTCAACTTCTGTTAAAGAGGATCCAATAATTTGTTCATTTCATCATTTCAAACTGCGTCTCCGTCCAGGCTTTGACTGGAACAACTCTAAATCCGACCACTTTATGTCGTGTCTTTGATCTGTTTCTGTTTTAACTTTTGGAACCAAAACTGATGTCCACTCTGTATGTTTTTGTTTGATGCAGTGATTAAGATTAGGAAAGTAGAAGATGTTATGATCGACAATCGAAGGAACATTGGGTCGGCCTGAATTTGTAAAAATCCGTGTTAGATGTTGCATTTCTGGAGACTTATTTGGGGGAGATGAGGCATGATTTCAGTTCTGATGAACATTCTGAGTGCTTGCTTTTTTCCGTCGCCGGAGCCGGGATCGGATTCCGGCGGCCGGCAGGATGGCCTACTCTGGTACAAAGATATTGGGCAACACTTGACCGGAGAATTCTCCATGGCTGTTGTTCAGGCCAATAGTTTGCTCGAGGATCAGAGCCAGATTGAGTCTGGTTGTTTGAGTTCTAACGAACTCGGCCCGGCGGGGACTTTCATCGGAATTTACGACGGCCATGGTGGCCCGGAGACTTCCAGATACATCAATGATCATCTCTTCAAACACCTCAAGAGTATGAAATTTCATTTTTTAACCTGAATTATTATCAAGATTTCATTTTTAACTGTAAACGTCATAAGATTTAAGCTCTAATTTTGATTCAGGATTTGCTTCCGACCAAAAATCAATGTCTGCCGAGGTAATCAAGAAGGCGTTTCAAGCCACAGAAGACGGGTTCATGTCCTTAGTTTCCAAAAAATGGCAAATTAACCCGCAATTCTCAGCCGTCGGATCGTGTTGCCTGGTCGGCATAGTTTGTAACGGGACCCTTTACATCGCCAATCTCGGCGATTCTCGAGCCGTCCTCGGCCGAGCAGTGAAAGCCACCGAAGAAATTCTATCGATCCAATTATCGGCCGAGCACAATGCAGCCATCGAGTCCGTAAGACAAGAGCTTCGAGCTGCCCATCCCCATGACCCCCACATTGTGCTTCTTAAGCATAATGTATGGCGAGTTAAGGGACTAATTCAGGTCTGTAATCTAGAAATATAAATAACTGAGTAAAATCAAAGCCAGTCCTCCGTTTCGAGGAAATAGGCCGATTCGAACATGAGTTTTTAAAAAATAAAATTTGAGCTCTGCCGTAGTTCGTGTAAGAGTCACTGCTTACGATCATTTGCTCGAAAGTCAGCCCCATTTTTAGTTTTTATACTAAATAATTTAAATTGCATGTGAATTAGATAGACTGATCTTACCTTTGCAGATCTCTCGATCCATTGGCGATGCATATCTAAAGAAACCCGAGTTCAATAGGGAGCCTCTTTATGCAAAGTTCCGCCTCCGAGAACCTTTCAAGAATCCAATTTTGAGCGCGGAACCAGCGATTTCGATGCTTCAATTGCAACCGAACGATCGATTTGTCATATTTGCATCGGACGGTCTTTGGGAGCACCTCAGCAATCAAGAGGCTGTCAATATCGTTCAAAATCATTCTCGTAGCGTAAGATTTACCTCGAAAATTCATAGTGATGGACTGTTTATATATAGAAATCGGTCTTCCATTTTCATAATTCGATCCCGAATGCAGGGAATAGCGAGGTTTCTAGTGAAAACTGCGTTACAAGAAGCTGCAAAGAAGAGAGAAATGAGATATTCCGACTTGAAGAAGATCGACAGAGGAGTGAGGCGTCATTTCCACGACGACATATCGGTGATCGTCTTGTTCCTGGACTCGAACCTGGTGAGCAGGGCTGGCTCGGGGAAATCTCCCGGGATATCGATCAAAGGGGCTGGAATCAACCTTCCTTCTAAACCATTGCCTCATTGCACTACACCTTTTGCAAATTGCTCGGCCTGAGTCGAGCCTTCTCACTGGTTTTTTATGTAACATTCTATTCTACTACAAAGATGAGATACCCAGGAATCTTTCCCAATAGGCTGTTTCTTCTTTTGTGGATCGTTAATTTTCTATGAAATGCGTGATTTTTCGTGTAGATTCCAAGTGGGATTTGTAAGATAATGGCCATGAAAGCTCGAAACTCGACGATTTTTCAGAGACAGGCGTGATCATTGACCGGAAACAAGGCCAAGGCCGGCAAACCTAAGAGTGAAAATCGACTAAGTATAATTTCAAATCCAATCTGAAAAAAGTAACACTCGGAATTTGTCAACCAATTCACAAACTTCCATCAGCAAATGGGTGGAGTTCTAACTTGGAAACTGACTTCAGTATCCAATAGTTTCGCTATCGATCATTTGTTCAATGGATCTATAAATCTTCTAATGATCCGGATGGAGCTCGCCGGAAAACTCCTGGCCGATGGAAGGTGCTGGCTGGAAAAGACCAAGCGAAGTGTCCGAGTCGAGAATTCTAACTGGAGCAGTTGATAGTTGATTTATAATCTTTTGGAGAAAAATCTACAAAGGGTTGATAGGACCCCGCTGGACAAAATCAGAGCGGCAATCAAAGACTTGCATGCACTGATTCTAGTGGGCTATCCAGAGCGCCAAGACAATCTCGCAGAAAATTGAGACACTGAGAGATGAAGAACTGCATCCTCAGATCATCGACCTGTTAAAAGGGTAAGAATTTAGATTGAGAGAACTCATCTACAGATTAAGCCTATTCATGTTTTTCCTGTTTTCAGATTGACAAGAACATGGAAAATCATGTTGGAATCTCATGAAACTAGGAGTGGGCATGGGTCGAGTTGGGTCGGGTTCTAACCTGGCCAGCCCGACCCAAATGAGTTTTGGGTTAAAAGGAGAATCCAAAACCCGACTCAAACCGAAAAAAAAATTATCGACCCAAACCAAACGGTTTTGGGTTGAGTTTGGTTGGGTCGGTTTGATTTATATGTAAAACTAAAAAAAATTACAAATGTAAATACATTGTAACTCTTGCAAAAGATTACAAGATGTCGACCGCCTTTTGCAAGGTGTCGACCGCAAGTACAAGGTGTCGACCGCTTTTTGCAAGACATCGGGTTTTTCAGTTTGGTTTGGGTTTTCGAACAAAAACCGAAAACCAAACCGAACCAAAATAGCAACAACTGAAGCCGGCCCAAAATTGATTATTTAAACCAAAGCCCGACCCAAATCGTTTGGTTCGAGTTGGTTCGGGCTGCCCACTCCTACATGAAACACAGAACAAAATTCTTGTCGGAGTGAAAACCTTTTCACCTCTAATATACGGAAAAAGTTGTAATCCTTCTCAATTGAAATACTATAATATGTGACAACTCGCTTGATAAATAGTGTGAAGCCTCGTATCGACAGATTCTGAGGAGAGTTTCTAGTCTTTAATAGCTTGGCGAGTTTTGGACATAGCTCAATAACAAAATTTTGTGAACCAGACTTATAACAGACAATATTGTATATACCAACTTAGAAACTCTACATAAATAATTACTTATTATATTAATTATTATTTATCATGTCAACTTATATTATAAAAAAATAAAATAAAATGATAAATGTAGAATTATTTCATGTTTAGGGACCAAACCAAACTGCACCAACACTAAATTGTATTTTCGAACTAAACCGAGACCTTTGGATGGTGGGGTAGTCTAAATTAATTTGACAATAGGATCTGTCGATCTGTATGGTTCTAGGTTTTGATTTAACCGAACCCAAAATAAAACCCATAGCCTACGTAAAGGAAACATTAGAAATTTTTAAGAAACTAACGATGACTTTATTTTAATTTTAATATTATTTAGAAAATTACTTAATTTTTATTTTAATTACGGATGTTATGGAAGACAAATATAAAGAAAGTCTTGTTTGAATCGTTCCATTTGACTTGATCAAATGCAGCATCGACTTGACCACGTCACCTAAATGATATGATTAGTATTACTGTATTAGTATTAAATCAGCAGGAAAAATGGAACAAATCAAATAATATTTTAATCTCTACGAGTTTTGCAGAAACAGTCGGCCTAGAGCTGAATTGGCTCCAAACAACGTTATAAAAGACAACATACCCAGACAAGATTTTGCACAACACAACAGCCTCGATCGATCCTTCTTGTCTCTCCTTCAACCTCTGGAAAAAAACCCATCAATGGCTGCATCATTTGGTCTTCATGGATCGAAGTTTTTCTTACTCTTGGTTCTTTGCACTGTCTTCTCTTTTGGAGAAGCTAAGCAAACCAAGATGACGGTTTATTTTCAGGACTTTGCGTACGGACCAAACGCTTCCTTTGTCATGGTTGCAGGCATCCCGACAAAGGAGTGGAACTACACCAAATTTGGAACCGTTTTTAGCACAGATAATTTGATGACAATGGGTCCAGATATTAACTCACCTGTCGTCGGCCGAGCTCAGGGAATGTATGTTGTGTCGGGGTTGGACGGTCGAAATTTGCTGGTGTTGTTATCACTTGTGTTCACAAATCGGGAATATAATGGAAGTACGATCGAGATTCAAGGAACAAGTAGACAATTCGATCCTAATAGAGAACTGGGAGTTGTTTCCGGAACAGGAAGATTCCGATTAGCTCAAGGGTACGCTAGGACCAACAACTATTTCTTCGACATTCCAACTGGTTACACCATCGCTCAGTTTAACATTACTCTACTCCGTTGATAAGGCTTAGGAATGAAGTTTATGTGTCGATTCTTATTGTGATTTTATTTTTTGCAACTGTATGTGCAAATTCTCGGGTTCTTACTCTTTTTTAAAAAATATTGCCTCTTTATTTGATTTTTTGTTTCGACTTAGAATTTTTCATGTAAATCTTGGTATCGATTCGTTTATTTTCCTGTTACTATTGTTCGATTCTTAACAATTCATGCATTTTTCACAACGGCTACACGAAAAGTTAATAAGCTCCTTCGTGAATCCGTTTAAAAGCATCCGACCCTAGAGGGAAGACCGATCACTAGCAACAAAATGTCTAATGAAACTAAATCGACGATTAGCATGGATTCCGTCCCATTTTCGAAAATGGGGCGACGGAAATGGAAGCTAAGCTCTTGTTTCTAGCGACTACAGAGCACCGGCAATAGAAAGAATCATCTAGTCAATAAATTCTGATATAAAAACACGTGTATTGTCCAAGCTCTACCTTAGATACAGAGAGACCATTAATTGAGAGAAGAGGATGAATTCACTTACCACTGCAGCAGGAGAGTGAAGGGCAAGAAATGGGATAATATCCACCTGCAGCCAACTCTCGGCGCCAGATCCAACAACTGAGCCTATCGCCACCCCGCCAATGGTTATGACAGTTGCCTTCCCTGAAAAGATGAATAAAAATGATCTTATTTCAGACGTTTTGATCCTAGGATTTCGCGCAAACTATGAAGATTGAGCTAAATGACTAATGCATTTGAAAAGACATGTTATCTTCCACGCACAGAAAAGATGTATGTTTCAAAATCTGTAGTCCATGTAGCAAACAAGATGACATATAGAAGAGTGTCGTAGAGATCTTCGAGTGAATCAACAGGAAAATCTCTAATTCTAATCCAAATTGTTTGAGTTCATTTGAAAATTATGTCGTCTACATGGTACGATGTTATTAGAAACTGAGCAGTATAATGTTCTGAACTAAATAAGATCTTGATGAAAGTGAAAATTAAGTAGAATCGATTACTTTTTAGCTTAAATGTTGTATATCCATCTCATTGCCACATCATTCACCATCCTAGATTCCAGAAAAAAAATGCAACTGCCATCTAAATAAGTAAATTACAAATTTACTAGCAGTTTTTCGAGATTTATATGAAATTGGTCTCATCTGATAAGAAAATCAAGCGTAGAATCTCAACCAAATCCTCACCTAACTTGACATTCCTTTTGGTGATGAAGGACAATGAAGCTCCAAAGCTACCAGCCAAGATAAGGCCAGGGACTTCAGCCCCTGCATGTGGCGCTGAAGAAGATGCTGTAACTCCATTGACAAAAGTCAAGGCCATGAAAGCTCCATAGATGCCTGCTTGGAAACACCTCCCCAGAAGGTGTTTCTACGGCTGCAAAAGGATTCAGAACACCGCACCGTCGGTCTGTCGAAAGAGAAGCCGCTGAGAGGCGGTTTAGACGGACTGAGAGAGAGGCTGCCATCGTTTCACAGAAAATGGACGGTCGCTCTTTCCGGAAAGGTTGAACAGAGCGGCGATGGAAATAGGAATTGTGACGGTAGGCTTCCGGACGGCAGAGGTGAGATATTTCTGTGCAAATCATTATAGAGCGAAGGAGGTGGTACGACATGTCGCAAGGCAAGAAAGGTGATACGTTATTCCTAATTAGATATGGAACCGGGAGTGGGATGAGTCCGGTTTTGACAAAAAAATCTAATCTAGTGAATTGGTTCTTAGAAAATCAGATTCAAAATGAAACCAATTGATATTCGATGTGACCCGAAACTTTGAGTAAGTTTCGGTTGGGTTCAAATTAATTCGCTTTAGTAAAATTCAAATCCGTTGGTAACCAACCTAATCTACTAAAATTAATTATTTTTTATAAAATTTGATTCGATTAATTAATTGACCTAATCTGACATGACAATTTATAAAACTTAGATTCGAACTTGGGTTATTGTTTCACCGTTTTGAGTTGTGGTTTAAACCAATTTCATATTCATAGTTTGTTTTGGTTTTTTTTTACCAATTTAACTTTTGAAACAATGGATCGAAGCACAATTTTTAGGAAATTTATAACAAAAATTGTCATGTTAATGGGGAAAACCGGCCGAACCAGAACCAATTGCGGATACGGGTTAGATTTGTCAATCCTTAACTAACTAAAGTAAATTATGAAAAGATTATAAATATTATCAATTATCTATTTATATATAAGTGAATATTTCAATAGAGTATGATAATAAGATAATAAAATATTATTCTTTTTAATAAATTCGATATAATAAATTGGAAACCCGGTCCGACCAGACCACTGAACCAACCAACCGAAGGGAAACCAGGCAAATATGGTTTTTGTAAGTGGGCCTGGGCTGTGGTATTTCCAGCCGAACAGATTATATCGCGTCTCCCCCACCCTTCGCCGGGACTTCGTCTCTCGCACCCCCCGGTTTCTTTGCTCGCAGCTCACTGGTGCGCTACGTTTCCTCATTTCTCCTGCCTCCAATCTGTGGGGACCGGTAAAGATTTTGATTTTCTATTTGAAAATCTTGGTTTTTGCGGGGGAACTCTGTTGTCATGGATATAGACGTGGACCATTATCGGGTTTTAGGGTTACCTTCTGGGGAGGAAGGCTCTAAGCTTACTGAGAAAGAGATTTCCAAGGCATATAGAATCAAAGCCTTGGAATTGCACCCTGACAAGAGGCCAGATGATCCAGATGCTCATGCCAATTTTCAGAGACTTAAATCATCCTACGAGATTCTCAAGGATGAAAAGGCAAGAAAACTCTTTGACGACCTTCTTCGGGTTAAGCTTCAGCAGAAACAGCGCCATTTGGAACGTGATTCGAAGAGGCGAAAGATGGTTTCTGATCTCGAAGAAAGAGAACGAGCCGCTTTTGCCTCTGACCCTTTCGCTAGAGAAAGGGACGAGGAGGAGAAGATCGCGAGAAAGCTTAAAGAAGAGATTGCGAGGATAAGAGCAATGCATGCCAATAAAGGAGAGGTATCCACTCCTTTTCAATCTAAGAAAGATACTGTCGGAGTTGGAAATCGAACTTCAGTTGGTGCCACACCTGGGTTAGACAAAGAGAGGATGCTTAATGTTTCATGGGAGAAGATGGGGGAAGAATATACGGCGGAGGGACTTAAAGAAATTTTTTCCAAGTTCGGGGCTGTAGAAGATGTTGTCATCAAGCATAGAAAGAAGAAAGGTTCAGCACTTGTTGTAATGGCGACCAAAGAAGCTGCAGTAAGTGTACTCTAGTTTGGTATCTCATTATTTTCCTTTTTTCGCTTTGTTTTTCATTTTCTAATGATCACAGTTACTTTGGTAGGTTGATGCCACCAGAAGTGTTTGTGGTCATCTCTCTAATCCTTTACTAGTGTTACCTCTTCAACCAATTTTGGCTGCTGATTTTCGGAGTGAAGAGAAATCTGCCAATCTTGATCGGCTGAATAATCTGGTCGGCGCTAGTTATAAAGCATTTGAAGATTCTGTACTAAAGAAACTTCAAAAGGTACGATTCTGTTATATATTAGTCTGATATCTATTCCTGGATAATCAAATTAATGTCATGAATAAGTTCAAATAAGTGCTTCAGAGTCTGAGGTCGTTGTAAAATTATTGTCCAATGACTATGATTTTTTGGTGATCCATTAGTGCCTTGGATCTGTGGTTTCGTGCATGTGAATTGTATTTTTTACAATTACATACGATGGTGTGTTTTATATGTTTGAATTAATTCAATATGTTTTTTTTTGTTTAGCAGTGAATCTTTCGTTATTGGTCTTGTTGGTGCAGGCCAAATGTCGACGTTGAATAATTCTACTTGTAAAACGTTATGTGCCCAAGTTGGCTTTAATCCTGGGGTTTCATTTATCTAGAAATTTATCGACGTGAGCTCACAACAAGTTTCAAACATTAGAAGCTATTTCGTTATGATTGGTTGAGATTGTAAAATAGAGCTCTAAGAAAATTAAGCATATGAACCCTTTTATATATGTGAGAGTGGGTGCTTCAGATATGCACTCACAACGCACCTACTTTTAGTATTTCTAGCAAATATGTAAGTCAATATTTGCATGTGTATGCTAGATTTCCTCTGCATATTCGGATATATGCATGCTAGAATTAAATCATTGATGTCAAGAACTGTCGTTCTTATATATGCACAACTAATTTTTTATGTAATCTTATGCTCCTTTTTAATGTTCTTTGTTCTCTTGGCTGTTCCATTTTCACGGAAAAACAGGCCGCAGAAAAGCAAAAGTGAAGTTCAACCGCGGTCAAACCTCTGCATATCTCAAAAGACTAAATGATTCTGCATGTCGAGGTAAAATGACAAAGTGGATTCCTACTTCCATTGTTGTACCTTTGGAAGCTCTTGCATTTCAATCTCCTTCTAACAAACTAGAATCGTTGGATCTGCAGGTAACCTTACCAGAAAACAAGAGAAGATCCAAATTTTCTAGTGCACAACAACCTCAGCTTCATCAATTCCTTTGTGGTATATGCATAATTTAACAATTAGACATGACGAGGACTGGGCTTGTAATTCTGTAAACTACAGTACAGAAGTTAAAATTTGTCGCTATTGAAAAGTTCTCCCCTTGTTTATGCTATTCATTCTTCACCCAACAGATCTAAGCTGTTGACTGAGTTGCAGGCACTACCCATCAATCATTTCTCCACTCTGCAACTTAAAATCCACTTTCTTTAGAGCATTAACAGTACTAATGACAGCCTTTTTCTAAGTCCTCTCTCTACTTTACTACCCAGATGTAGAAAAGATGATGCAGAGGGCTTCAATCTCATTGATTTTGAGATTGTGGGAGTAGGTAAGGATAGAGTAAGTTTTTCAACAATCACTGATTTTCTACATTGATTTGCTATTTGTATCTGTTATTCAATTGCTTTAACAGATTACATCAAGAATTACTCTAGGCCTTGTACTCTCTTCCCTTCTAGCTGAAATTCTTGTACAAGCTTTTTGTTTCTCCGCACACAACAAAAGACCGAAGACCCGAAATAAAATTGAATGCCTTTCCTTTGATTATGCTCTTATTTGCTGTTAAATGTTATGACATCAAATCTAATCAAGCATGACTAGGTCCCTGAAAAAGTGGAGCAAGATTCAATCTTTAATGGGTATGTCTAGAGTTTTAACACCATTTGATAGAGCTGTTTTTTGTACTGTGTTTCTCAAACAAGCTCTATGGACTTGACTTTGGTTTGCAGCTTCCATTTCAAGTCTTTCCCATTTGGCCTTTCTCTTAAGCTCTTCTTGGAGAGAAGAAGCTTCTCTGGCTTGAATTTGCTGGTGAGTCCTGGAATAGAGGACTGGATCCATTTCTATTAGCATCGTCTTCACGTTTTGGGTCATTTGCTTTACAGTGCTGCTCCAATGCCCCTTGAGATTCTTCTCTATTCCTTCTACTATCACCGGGAACACTCCCGCCGGAGCTTGCGATGCTATTTTCACAAATTGCTCGTTGTTCCACAGGTAAAGCGCTCTTTCTGCAATCTTTTTTCGAGCACAATTGTAATAAGATTACCCGAATCAATATCTAATGAGATTTGACTCAAATTCCACTGTAGAATTACCTGAGAATTCAAACTCGTTGAGCAACGGCTAGTCTGCAAACACAGAATAGAAGCCAAGTTCCCGTAATCGTGAAGATCGAGATCGAACAATTTGATGAGATCGTCGAGTTCTCCGATGAGCAAAACCTCCTTCTCGTGGTTAAAAATGGGCCAGTTCTTTAAAAGCCCCTTCACAACCCTCTCCCCAAGATCAGGCTCCTTCTGGACAAACTGGGCCACACAGTAAGCCAGCTGCGTATGGTACGCCCGCATTTCTCTCGATTTGTGCAGAGGAATCAACACCCTCTCCAGAAAAAGCTTGTGCTCGTCCTTCAATGGCACCCCAAATCCGTTTATAATGGCGCCACAGATCTCCAGCATCTCTCCGATTCCACAGTTTCTTTCTTCTCCGAAAGCGTGGTACAGAAGCGTCGTCGTCATCGATTTGCGCATGAACGATCTGTGGGCGGTGAATCTGCAGTAGATTTTGTGGTAGATCTTCTTCAGGCTCTCTCGCTCTCTGGAGTTTTCCGACTGGAAATGGGAGAGAATTTTGGTGAGAAAAGGACGATCGATGAACTCGATTAGGGTTTCTGTGTTTGCGTCTGAAATTAGCCATTGGAGGATGGTGTATACCGTTTGAAGGTAGGGCCAGGAGGGAGAAGGCACGGAAACGACCTCGTCCTCGTCGAGAAAGGTGGAGGAAATAGCCGCCTTGGACGGCGGAGGAAGCTGCCGGAAAATGGCGGTGGCTATCATTGAAACGAGATCGGACAAAACAGAGCGATCAAGGGGTCCATTGAGTGATTTGATTAAGCAGAGAAGTTCGACGAGCTTCAGACGCTTCTGCTCTTGGTCGGAAGAGGCCGGCGAGGCATTAATGGCGGAAGTTGAAGTGAAGTTGCAGTACGAGATTATCCGGCGCAGTTCATTCTGAGGGCTTGAATTAGCGTCCCTCTGTAAATAATCCTCGAGAGTTTTCGGTGGCGTATTCATGGAAACTTTGAACGGAGACCTCCGCCGCCGCTAAATCTTTCCGGGAGAAATGTGCATGATTGGTAGGAAATTTCGATGTTTTCTGTTTATCTGATTTATACCAAGCTGTTGGCTTTTCTAAAATTCCACCGAAAGAGACAAGATCTACACATAGAACAGCATCTACCATCTGTATCGTAAACTCCGAAGCCAATGGAGTTCTAACGCCATGGACGAGGAGAAGCTGACCTTGGTCTTGGTCGGGCCAATGAATCCACGTGGACACAACACAAAGCTTCCATAAATGTCAGTTCTTTTACCTGTTTTAGAAGTCGAGTTGACTGCGACTGATATCATGAATTTCATAGAGAGCCTGGAACAAATTAAAAAATGTCTAACTTTATCATGTCACGGCATTGGACAATCTTAGGAGATCAGTCTTTTTTTTGGGAAGTCGGTGAAATAGGATTCTCGAGAATTATGAAATCATTCGGAGTTAGAGCACGAGCGTCGGGTGCAATTCTAGGAGAAATCCACGCAAAGATGAATGGAATCTAGTGAGGTCTAAGAATTTGAAGTCTAGTGGAATTGCATGAACGAAGATCACCAATTGACCGTTGTTGGAGCGCACAATCTCTCGTTTGCTCGAAAGAATAAAAAATGCATGGTTTAAAAAAACTTTGAGAATGAGAAGGAAGCGTGTCGTAGATAAGAGCACACAGGGCTAAGAATTTGAGGTCGTAATGAGATTGCACAAGTCGAGAATCATCGATGAAATCTTAGAGGGTTATTCTCAGAACACACCATGTGAAGGCAAGGAATCTCGGGTGAGCCTCGATCCATACCATTAGAATTACATAATCTCAGTGTGAAAGTTTAATCTTCCATTGTTGAAGTTGGTCCTTGTGGTGTCAGGTAAATGTCTCACATCTCTGAGCTGCTGAGTCACCGTGATTAATCACCTCACATGTGACGTCGGCTATGAGCAGAAGCAAGTTTCTACTACTCAACACGTGCATTCACTATGAGCCCCTACACAAATTTAACAACACAAATTTAACAACTAAACCAACGTGAATGATTGTCATGTGTAACAAATAATGTTGTATGTTATTTTAATTTAAGAATTTTTGTTCTCTCCCTTAGCTTGAGGTCGTTTTTTTACTGGATTTAGCGCACACTCCGAATATGGTAACACTTTACAGCTGTCAACCTGTGATTGGGTGCACTTTAACCTTAATTACATGGACCCCACCTTACTTAAACAGGTTGTCAATGTTCATATTTACACATTATATTAATTAATTAATTTGTGAATTACACGAGTTAATCAAGTGACGTAGGCAATTTAGAGGATGGCACGTGGCAGTATGTTTCAACGACCAATCAGAATTTTCCTACTTCCTCTTCCAATTTCCAAGAACCCTCTCTCTCTCTCTCTCCTTTGTTGGTTTTTCTCTCTCTAAACTCGTAGCTGATGCAGTCCTTCCAAATTTGCAAACTTTCAGCGATGGAAACCTCTGCCATCAACACACCTACCCTTCATTTCCCGGGCTTAGATTCTCTCTCCTCTCCCACCCTTCTCTTCCACCGCCGATTCATCTCCCCCCACCGTCAGACTTCCGGCATCGAGATGATAACGTTTCAGTCAGTCACCTACACCAGCCTCCGGGACCTGATTTCCTCCTCATCTCCGGCCGACGTGACTTCGGCTCCTACGCAGAGCTCGAGCCTGAATGAGATTCCCATCAAGAATCCCCTAGTGAAGCAAGCGGCTATGGCTTACCTACTTCCCACGGCGGCGCCGGCGGAGATCGGCGATAAAGGGTTTCTGGCAAAGATGACGGAGAACGGGCTTGGATGCCTAGACTGGCTGAGCGACGCCGTGTTGAAGACCGCCAAGGACGCGTTTGGTGGAATCGCCGATGAGAGAAAAGGCGAGATAGAGATGGGAAAGGAAGATGAAGATGAAGAGGAAGAGAAGGTTTGAGTGGACTGAAAGAGTTAGAGAGAGAAATGGCCATTTTCGTACGGTCATTCTTGACTGGTAGCTTCCAGACAGGGAAAGAACGGAGGTTGATGACGATCTCCTAAATTAGATTCATGATTGTCACGATTTATTTTGAAAAGCCATTCAAAATTGAGCTTTTATTGTATATAATATAGTTTTTTTGCATCGCGGTTAGGTCACGTGATAATATATACCATTCAAGCCTTGAAAACTCGTACCATTTTGAGTCTCTCTAAATCTCTAATTTCCCACTAACCCAGCAATTCTGAGTTATTTAGTCAACGGTTAATATAATAAATTAATTACTAATTGACCCATAAATGCTACATTATGTTGTTACGTTTGAGCAGAAATGTAATGGGAAAATTAAAATAAAAATTGGCCAATTAATACTTAAAAATTACATGAGTTAACGTAGGGTTTCTTTTTTGTCATACTATTTTTTAAATATAAATTGCAACAGCAAGAGGTTCTAGGCCGTTGATCTGCGATGACCCCTTCTAGTCAGCTTCTCTCCCAGCCACCTCTCTCACAAAGGGCATATAGCCTCCTCAGACTTCAGACTGGACGATCTTAGTTTGGCTGGACAGTCTCAGAAAGATGGAGTCTTTTTCTCCTGACTATGTTAGCTCAAGAAGCTTCTTGAAAGCTCAACAGATTCGATGAACAGACCTTTCCACCCTTGATTTGCTCGAATAGACTCGTTTGACACCTCTGCTACTCAACCAAACAATTTTCAAAGCTACCCATACTCCACTAGACAAATCAAAGTAAGCTTCTTCGAGTTCGAACATATCGTTTCAACAACAAAATGAGGAAATATACATGGGAACAAACTGTGCTTTTGTAAAAGATCAGAATATACATACTTCCCCACGAGCAGAACTCGCTAGACCGGAAAAATATTACCATCCTCATCGTCGAGATATTTGATGTCAACATTTTGCCATCCATTACTCCGATAGTTAAAGCTCGGATCCACATAACATTTCATCTCGTGAAACAGATTCAAGTTATCCACGAGCTTATGGTACGCATTGCATCCGCAACACTGCCGAACAATAACAAATCAAGCTTTGCACTTTAGACCAAATAATTTGAAAGTTCAATCCTAAATGAACTCAATATTTGTTGAACCGACTCAATGGTTCATGAAAAAACCAACTCCAAAACATCTATCAAATCCTTAAAAAGAAATTAAGGAGTGTTGTTTATGATCCCACCTGAACAAAGACAGTGCCATCAGTATAAGCATGGGGATTGATTGCTCGAGTAGTCCTCTGCCTGCAGATGTTACAGGTAAAAGAAACGCGCATCCTCCGACGAGGGGATTTTGTGAAGAGAGACCATGGGAGAGTGGAGATATTCTCAGTGCCTGATTTAGTTTCAATCCCAGCAGGAACAGGAGGGCCTTCCATGCCAGATCCTGTCGTCCAGCCTCTACCAGTGGCTGCACTCAAGACCATTCCCATGGCAGCATCCTTGCATGAAAAGATTTTACTTTTATCAATTTCTTGCTGAGAAAAATGGAGGGAAGATTACAAAAGAATCCCACGAGAAATTTGTGTTTTCGATGTGAAATCTCAACAAATATTTCCTTTTTTTCTTCCTACTTTTGATCGTCTACCCTGAAAGGAAATCAAAATTTCAGAAGGAACAACCACAATCTACAAGTTCGGATCCTCCCGATTCTAGTGATAGGAAAGACGAAATTCTTCAGAGCCATTGGTTTCCCAAGCTGAAGTGGAAGGCAGATATAGAATATGATAATATAGAATGTTAAAGAACTAATTGAAGCTATTTCACTTCTACTATTTTTCCGGCCACTTAAAACGATCTTCTACACTTTTCCGATTTGCAGAACACTACAGTAGCATCAGTTTGTTTTTCAAGATAATGAAATCTAAAAACATGGCGAATTCGGGAAAGTAAAGCCATTCATCGAACAGAGAAGCAAGACCTTCGAGAGAGGCAATAGGTAGTGGTGGCGACTGCTGAGAACAGGAAAACCATGTACGTCTTTCGAATCAAACAGAGGATCAGATTCAATCTCTTCACCTGAGGCCCCCGGATCGAGAGGTGGATAAGTCAGTCAAAGAAACCCCAATAATTGCAGATAAACGAGAAACTTGAACAGAAATTCTCAAACCTCAACCCCAACATCAAATCCATAATCCATCCCCCCTTGATCATCTTGACCTAAAAATGGATTAAAAAAAAAGCAGAAACAGAGAGCAAAAAGTACCTTTGGAGGCGAGAGGAGAGAGCAGCCGCCGTACGAACAGCGTTCTTCTGGGAGAGAAAACAGAAAAAGAGGAAGCGAAGGCCACAGAAGAGGGAGAGAGAATGTCCATTAGAACACAGAAGGAAGAATTGCAGAGAAAAAGATCAGCCGAAGAAGACGAAAGAGACCGGCAAGAATATGAAAGCTGGCTTGTGGTGGACATTCCTATTTTTTCAACTCTTTACAACCGTTGGATCTGAAACTGAACCGTCGAGATTGAGTTTAGAACTACACAAGACTAAATGCCCATCGCCGGACGACTGACTCCGAGAGTCCGACAATGGCCAATTTTCAGACACAAAATTAGGGTGATTAGAGTGAATATAAAAAACATAAATAAAATAAATAAAAAGTAGACGAAAAAATGCAGCTAAATGAAAATACCAGATCTTCCTTGTATTATTACTATATACAATTCCTATCATTTTGCCAAATAAAAAACACATCATCGCCGCACAAATCGCCTCCTAAAAGTGTCATCCTCAGCATCACCGGCATCATCTCCGCCATCGGAAGAAACGTCGCTGTTGGCATCAAACGTCAGCATAAGATCAAGAAGTTGCCTATCAGTGTCTGAGTTTTCCCCCTCACGGCCCGAGCTAGTTCTCCGAGGGAGGGAAAAGAGTTGCATCATGAGATCCTCCGGCGAAGCCATGCGGTACATCCAGCCCCTCGACTTGGGTTTCTGCCCGAAAATAAAAACGGTTAAATAATCAAATCTTTCGGTAATTTTCACCATTAACACCCACAAAATCATCACTCAATTAAATCATTTTCAAATTCATCGATAAAATTCTCCGAAACTACACCATCATCACTCTCGCTTTCGCTATCTTCTTCGATAAAATCATTGGCGTCTTCATCGTAGTCATCGGTGTCGTCGAAAAATTCAGCATCATCTGAAAAACCATCTTCGTCCTCCTCGTCATCGTCCTCAACTTCAAAAGTCATAAGCCAAGGATATTGATCTCGTTTCCGGACCTTAGACATAAGCGACATAGTTGAGCAATTAGTTCTTCTGCAACTTATGTTGTTGATGGGACATGCTTCATAGCTTGTTCAGAGATTTTAAACATTTGGCCAAAATGTTGGCCGCTCATGGAGTTCTAAACTTATCACGGCTTTGAACTGCCTGAGAATCTAAGGCTAGCCAGCACATGCTGCTCCATCTATCCCAAAACTCAATAGGTAATGGAGCACTTTTGGAGTATAACTATTTTTCTTCTCAAAAACGAAAAAAAAAATCTCAAAAAAGAAACTCGTGAGACAGAATTTAGCAAACAATAACCAAAACAAAGAAAATGTCTCCAGTGACTCGAAAAAATACCACACTCATCTCCCATTGTCTCTAAATAATTTATCACAACAAAACTCAACTCAGATGACAGTGTTATACGGTTATGCTAATCCACCTGAGGAACCCAATCATGGAAGTAAATGTCCAAGCAAGATCATACCAGCTTATTAACAAGAGTAAAATTAAATTTACTTTCTTAACATACTTGTTTATTGTACATGCTAACATGTCAAGTAAGATTGATACTATAGATGTAATAAATAATTATTTTGATTGTAATATATTAAATATACTTTAACTAGATAAATTGCAGTTTGACATGTCAACATATACAATAAAAAGATAAACTTAACATTATTCTATTAACAATTCAGAAGTTATATAAAAACCAAAAGGATGTTATATAGACTAACAATATTGACCAGTAATGCAAAGCGTACCTGTTCAATCTTCGCAGGCAGCTTAGCTCTCTCAGGGGCCTTGGGGATCCATATCTTTATATCGTCTTCTAGTCCACTACTTGCAAGAACAGTGCTATGAGGATGACACTCAATACAATTGACAATATCCTTATCTGCTTCCATGACCCGAATCAGCTTCCCGCTTTTCTTTTTCCAAATGAATATACGACCACAGTCAGAACCACTCATGACATACTCACATTTAGGCCCAAAAAAGTTTACACCCTTCACTGTTTCACAGTTTCTGTGCCCCTTGTAAACTTGAGGAGAAAATACTTCACCAGAATCCACCGTAGATATGATGGGGTCGGCATCACTACCTACTTCCTTTGCATCACAAGGAACAGGTTCTAGAACGGGATTTGATCCCAATCCCATGTCCCGAGTAAAAAGATAGATATTTTCATCATTGTACGAGAGAAGGAGTTCACTTAGTTCAGAAAAGGCCAAGCCCGTAATTCCAACATTGTCGTCGCCAATCAAATGTGAGGGGCAAAAGTAGTTGATAGGTCGACCAAAATCAGATGATCCATCCCACTTGTATTTTCGTATATCATAAAGTCGAGCATACTCATCTGACCCAGCAACAGCAAAGAGATATGGGTTACGTGGATCAATTGAAATTGAATTTAGTTGGATGATTGATGTGTACCGCCTCTGTCTATTTACAGCTTGGCAGGTGAAAAGTTCAGTTGCACCACCAGTTCTTAAATCAAACTGCAAAAATAATGACAAAATTACATGCCGACAATTTAAAAAATATTGAATCCATGTAATAGTTAAAATAGATAGAGAAAAAATAAAAAAACCATGGAAAGAAGGCACTTATTATTAGTAACCTTATTCACATGACTAAGGATGAACAATGCATATATTTAATTAATTTAAGATTTTTTTTTGTGAAAAGGAAAAGAGTAGAAACCAATATCAATTGTGATCCCTAAAAAATCAAAGCTCATCCAAATATTGGTCATCACCGTTAAAGTAAACCATAGTCTCATTCAAGAAAGTGGAATTCAATATAAAAGAGAAAGCCTCATTCCTTCCTCTCATTCAAGACCATGCATGAAAATGTCCTCTCATTTGACTACTAAAATGTCAATAGAAGGAAGAAGAACATCTTCTTTCCTTAATTGATAACTTTTCCGTATTTCCTTTATTGATTACTTACCTTCCTTGCATATGGAGAAGGCCAAATTTATTTGATTTCTGAGAATGATTATATATCCCACCTTCTGTCAATGCTTAATTTCTAATTGTTAATGACTGATTTTTATCAATGCATCCTACCTGACTAGGTTTCACTGAAGTCAAAAGGAATGAGAAATAGAACCACTTGATTAACTAAAATTGAAAATCACTACTCACGTGTTGCACCGATCCATCTTCACCACAAGAATAAAATATATGCGAGCTCCCAGGCTCAATGGCCAACTTATGAGCGCCTCCATAATGTCTAGCAAGTAGAACAGGCTCCACACGTCCATTTTCAAGAATTTGAGCATGTCTCACCTGAATGGAAGAGAATGTTTCCATTAGAAATGAATGACGTGCATTGAACAGTGAAATTTATATAAAAAGAATTATTTTTATGTTCATAATGAGAAAAGAGGCACTAAAAAAACCAGTCCCTGGCTTTAACACGAAGCCAGTTGATATGGACAATTTACTTTCAGGAAAAAAGGATTGAGGAGGAAATATTTGTAACAATGCTTCTTCTTTCTTCTATTGACAACTTAGGAGGAAATATTTATAAAAATCCCAAATTGATAATTTGCAATAACATCACAGTCTAGAAATGTCATATACTCTGTCCACTCTATGTACCTGCCCATCTGCACCACAAGTAACAATGCTTCGGTTATCAGTGCCAGACATGATCTTTGCTTGGAAAACATTGTTGCTGTGTCCAGAATGAAAGGAAAGCTTGATCCGCCCGGTTTCCCAATCCCAGAAAATTACATGCCTGTCATCAGAGCCTGAAACTAGAATATCCCCATCATCACTAAAGCTCAATGTGTTTACACAACCTGTGTGCTTTTCTAATTTCCTGTCAATATCAAATCGGAGCACAAGATCCTGCAGAAAATAATGCTGCAAGTTGTAATACATGATTTTTCAACAAAGTAACAATATGTTACCTAATATTTTTTTCTTTTCTTCCATATAAAGTGTAGTAAGAGCAAGTGATTTTGAGGATAAACCCATGAGTTAAAACTACCAACACAAAGTCATAGATAAGAAATGATCACCGGAAAGAATCAACATCGAAGCTACTTCGGTAAGAAGCTTTTGAAGATAGAGCACTCAAAAGTAAAGAAACTAGATGAATACTGAGGCTAAACAAACACTCCACACCCAAAAGGTGCCTAACATAGACTAGGTTGCAGTGTTACTTTACATATAAATTCTTCAAAAAAATAAGGCGCACAGTTTAAAGATCAGAATGTGCTCTACTTGTTGCTTGATCAATTCTAACAACAAAAGCTACAACGTAATCAACATGCATACAACCAAGAAAATCAAAATTGAAAAAGGAGGTAAATTCAATCCATTGCCACAGTCGGAAGACTGCGAAACAAATCAAAATCCAAATACTAACGAGATCAATAAAAAATGATGAGTTACGAAGGACAAACCTCAGAGGCAGCGAGGCGGCGAGCGAAATTCCTAACAGGAAGCTCTCCGACTTCCCGCTTAAACACATCTCTCAGAGCATTGTCCATGCTCTTTTTGGCGCGCTTGTTCATCGTGGAAATCAGAGAACCAAATTGTCAGAAGATGAATTTCTTCCAGACTTAGGACAATATAATTAAGGATCAAAATCGCGCATAATCAGAGAAAACGAATGAAAAAAAGAGAGGAATCGAATTGAAAACGAAAATAAAATCGTCAATCCTCTCCGTCTTCTGCAAAAGTATCCTTCACTCGCGACCACCGGCTCATAAGATCAACTGCGTTATGATTTTGTTCCACTTTGTTCTTTAATAGCTTGGCGTAATGGGCCTCAAGCCCATTATCTATAATTATTTATTTACATGGGCTTCAAAGCCAATTATAAATTATATTTATTAATTTAATTAAAATATAAAAAAGATATAATTATTAATATATTTATTNAATGAACTTAGTGAATTTTTATCAATACAAGTGCTTCAAGCCTTTTTGATAATTCCCTCAAATCGTCGATCCTTCTCCGGTGCGTCATATCCGGCCAAGTCTTCGACAACCCTCGTCCGTGAACGGTGAGTCATATCCGAACACGAACTAGGTCTACCTTTCTAAACACTTAGATTGCTCGAGTGTTTAGATCGACCGCCTCATTACCTCCTAAATTCCATCCCGTTCTCCGAGCCATCAAACCTCCGCCACCACCGATTCCGGTACATCCACTACCCTCCGAACCACCTCCGTTTTTATCCGTGCCATCACCATATTTACACCATCAACCCACCTTATTTCCATCCCATTATACTTCCGCACCTCAACTCTACAAAACGCCCGATCATATTTTCCGACCGCCGTACGCATCACCTCCTCCGGTCACGTGCACGGCCATCTTCCGATCACGGTGCGCCGTTCATCGATTGACGGCACATCACGGCCATGGCACGGCGCGCGCAGTGCTGAAGGGTGCGTTGATGGCGCGGAGCCCGCGCCGGGAGGTGCGGCCATGGTGCGGCGTGCAGCCATGGCAATGCGCCCGCGTAAATTTGATGACCATGGATAGAAAGGTAATTTCGGGATTGACTAAGATAGTTTTTGGTTGTGTACAAAAGAAAGTGTTATTTTTACAAACGGGACTTCCAGCAGGGGATGGAAGTACTGAGAAGTTGCTCGGCTTCCGTTCTCTCTCACCGGACGACGGCCACTGGATACAGTCTTGGATTTCCTCTCCCTAGACGGACCACCGGAAACTACGATTTCTATTCTTCTCCTAAACTTACTATCCTTTGCGGAGCACTTACGAAACAAGGCCACTACTTCCTCTCGACTTTGGTTTCGACGGCCGCCGCCGGAGATGAGTCAGCGACGAACCGCTTGATTCGTAAATTCATCGCCAGTTCTCCCAAATCTGTTTCGCTTAATGCTCTTTCTACTCTTCTTTCGCCGGGAGCGGATTATCCCCGTTTCTCCGCTCTTGCTCTCGATGTAAGAGATGATAGCATGATAACCTGGATTTTCCTGATTCTACAAGCATCAATTCTCGGATTGTAATCCTGTTCTGTTAATTTTGTAGCTCTACTGCAGAATTAAGGAAGCATCGTGGTTCGTATGGAATCCAAAGCTAGTGGCAGAATTGGCTGCGGCGCTGGATAAAAATGGTCGTCACACTGACTCGGAAATCCTAATTTGTGAAACGATTGCAAAGATAGGTGGTCGAGAAAGAGAACTTGTGCTTTTCTATTCTCAATTGATTGAATCTCACTCCAAACACAGTTCGGAAAGAGGATTCGACCAGTCTTTCAAGGAACTGAATCAGCTCATTCATAATTCATCCTCTGTTTATGTCAAACGCAGGGCTTACGAATCGATCATCGGTGGATTATCTTGTATGGATAAACCTCGCGAAGCTGAAAATTTCGTGGAAAGAATGAGAGAAAAGGGGCTCAATCCATCTGCATTTGAATACAAATCTATTCTGCATGGCTATGGAAGATTAGGATTGTTTAGAGAGATGAATACAACCATTGAGAAAATGGAGAAGGATGGATTTACCATCGACACAGTTTGCTCAAACATGGTTGTTTCTTCATACGGAGCTCATAACAAGCTCTCTGAAATGGTTCAGTGGCTCCAGAAAATGAAAGCTGCAGAAATTCCTTTCTCCATCAGAACATATAATTCAGTCCTGAATTCATGCCCAACGATTATGTCTATGCTTCGAGACACAGGCAGTGTTCCGCTTTCTGTCAAAGAGTTATCTGAGGTTTTAGACGGAGACGAGTCTTTGCTGGTTAAAGAGTTGGTTGAATCATCTCTCATGGAGGAAATGATGGTTTGGGACTCGACAGAGATGAAGTTGGATTTACATGGAATGCACCTCGGAACAGGTTATCTGGTAATGCTTCAATGGCTGAAGGAGCTTCGTCTGAGGTTCAACGATGAAAAGAGTATAACACCGGTCGAGATAACAGTGGTTTGCGGATCAGGAAACCATAGTAGTGTTAGAGGAGAATCTCCCCTGAAAGATTTGGTGAAGAAGATGATGGTTCGGTTGGATAGCCCTCTGAAAATTGATAGGAAGAATACTGGTTGCTTTCTAGCCAAAGGAAAAGCTGTGAGGCATTGGTTATGCAAATGCTGATCGAGGTAAGAAAAGGCTCCCTCCACTTATTTACTACCTTATTTCTTGCATATCGGTGCATATACCTTATATTTGATCATATAATATCGTATTATTACAATGATTGCATATATACTCGTTAAGCTCGTGAACTCTCGCTCGAAATTTGCTGTTGAGTGATACAAGACGATGAACAAAACAGACCCAAAACCTCCAGCTTGCTCGACTTTGGCTGTCGGGTGCTACAACATGAGGAATAAAATGGACCTAAAACCTCCAAACATCACCCTTTACTACAATGATAATATAGATGCTCGTTAAGCTCGACTTTGGTCGTCGAGTGATACAAAATGACAAACAAAATGGACCCAAAACCTCCAATTTTTTATCTCTTTAGTCAAAACCAAGTTTGGCCGCCCTGCACAAACCCTACCGCCAACCATCCGCTCTGCACCAGCGCTCCTTAATCGCACCGCCCAGTTCAGCGGCGGTTTGCACCTGGCAGGCAGTTCTGCCAGACATTGGAATGCCACCAAAGGAGTTCCGCCGATCTTTGACAAACAGGCATCACTTTGACTATCTATGGGAGTCACGTCCATAAGATTACTTCTCGTCTCGACAAAGTGCTTGTCCTCAAACTCAAACGAGTAATTTTTTTTGCGAAAGAAGTGGCGGTTGGTTTATGGGGCTACTTCCTCGTTGCAACATAACACTCCGGTAACAGAAGGTCTCTCGACTTTTGCTATCGGGTGATACAAAACGATGAATAAAACAGACCCAAAACCTCCAAACAACAATCTCTTCATGCAAAAACAAATTTGAATTATTTTTATTCGTAAAAAAAATTGGTACATTGGATATTCTTCACAATCACACTCATGTCCGCCAATCAATCTAAGACTGGTTTTGTGAACCCTCGCTAAAGGAGAGGACCGGAGTCACCTTTAGTCACGGGTTCATTCTAGTGAGATAGAAAACCAGGGGAGCTCAAGGGAGGCATCGAATGGACATTAATGTCGAGCGGGTAAAGGCGATACTGGATATCAAGCTCTCTGAAAATTTTTGCCATTTCTTCGACCAGGAGGGCTCTCCTTGCCCATCTTTCTCCCATGTCTTGATGGTTCATCCTGTGGGTCAGCCAGACTGCAATTCTTAGCTTGTTTAACTCTTCCAAATCCTTCACTACAATCATTGGATTCGGATGCCAATGCTCCTTCTTGTTCTCTATGTAACTGTAATTTCAGAAGAAAAAACATGCATAAATCAACATTTAAAAGACAGAATATTCGAGTAGGCTAATCTGTTTCTGTTCTGACCCGATCGAAAACCTCGCTGTTCGATTTTTACTAAAAAACATGGTTTTTTCTTCGTTTACATGGTTGGTTATTGATTAATTGATGCACCAACAGTTACACTAACATAAATATACAAGTACCTCAGTATTCTATGTCTAATGACAGCAATCTTTTCTGCAGGAGTAGATATATGGAGGCAGAATTCAACCCCATCTCCCATGTCGGGGCTGCGGTAGAAGTTATGAATGGCTTTAGTTGCAAGAACACTGTTCGGATACATAATCTTCTGGTTGTCATATCTCAGAAAAACAGTTGTCAAGATGTTCATTTCTTCTACAACCATCTGAAAAAAAACTCGCAGGAATTGGACAATGGTTTAGGATCAATAACATCAGTCACTGGCATAAAACTGGAGGAAGAAAAGTTGGAAGGACAACCTGAACGCCGTCGATTTCGCACCGATCTCCAACATCAAACGGATGCATTGAGAATAGAAAGATTATTGCTTCAAAGACAGTCTTGCACGTGTTTCCAAATACGAATGCGACAAGAACAAGTTGGGAGCTAACAAAAAGGAGAAATTTACTGGTGGCTATTCCGAGTATGAGAAGCCATATGACCAATATTACAATGCCAACCACCACGTTCACCGTTTGATGAAGCCTGTTCACGGCTGTTTTGGTATCATTCAGCGTCAAAGCAAGAGCCCGACGCTCTCTAAACGCATTTACCTGAAACCATCCATCTCAGTCGGTAAATTCAACAAGGAAGGAGAAGGAATGAGCTCTGAAGAACATTATCTGAGTTCTTACCACCCAGTTTTTCAAAGAAGACTTGCTTATTCTCCTGCTCTCAGATGCTCCTTCAAAAAGATTCAGAGTTTTCATAGATTTATCCTCCGGCATGAACCGCATTATATCCTCGAGATAGATGTACCTGCAATGGAAAATCGTAAGAAAAGACGAAGATGAGTAACAAAGATCGACTTTTGACAACCAAATTCTTATCCACTGGAAGTTCTGATGAACATACTTATATCCATGCTTGGCCACATTCAGAAAAATTCTCCTGGCTGCAGTTTTTGCCTCAATTTCACTTCTAATCTTGGTAGCAGATTCATCCCCCTCAGTGGAGTCCTTTATCTGCTCATCCAGCGTAGAAAGAGCCCCATGCCGGACTAACCTTATCAATCTCTTCATTTTCCAAGCCGACACATTTTTAGGACTCAACTTGTGCAAATGATCAATGGTAATTCCTTCATCTCTGTTGCGAGAAATAGTCTGAGAGAGCTTTTCGCTCTTCCCCTTAGGGCTTTTCTGGAGCCCTCCGCTTCCTATCACTCTTCCTCCCTTCATGGTTTCCTTAAGATCAGGAGGGATGGTAGCCCCTGCATTCTGCAACTTCCGGACCTCGTTGGCGAGCTTTTGGTCGTCTTCTTCGCTCTTTTGAATCTCAATCAAAGGTGGCCCAGATAGTGTCTCGATTACATACTGGTTGAAAAGCGAATCCTGAATTCGATCAAAATACGCGCTGACATGGAATGAGGAGGCCAGGACTTTGATTATGAGAGTTTTAACCAACCAGAGTAGGGTGCCGACCAAGAGACAGACAAGAATCTTGGTTACATAGTTGAGTGCTTGACTGTTGGTTTCCCTCTCGACCTTCTTGTCGAAGAGGAGATGCCAAGCAATCAAGACAAGACCAAGCCAGAGACAATTCTGGACAGCTTTTCGGATTCCGTAGACAAAATATAAAACCCTTTTGCGAAGAAGAAAGTTTCTCTCTATGAAGAACACAACTATCCTAATTCCCCAACCAGATACCAGTCTTCCACATATCAGAACAAAGATCATCAACTCCCATTTCCATAGCTTGAGCTTCCATAGATTCTTACGCCTCAGAAAAGGAATATACAGAGTAACAACTAAAGCTGCTATGATCAGAATCAAACTCACCCATTGAAGCAGTGTCCAAATGCTGAAATCAGCCCTTTTATACTCATCTGGTAGATCCTCTCCCAGAAAAGGATCATCTTCTTCATCATCCATGACTCTAGACAACATCCCGGATCGCACTTGCCCTGACCTCGGAGGCATCCGGTCAGATCTCCGGTCAGGCTCCGCCGGAGGGTCGAGCAACCTAGACTTTGGCTTCGTCTTCAACAAGCCAGAATTCCTCTGAAACGAAGAATTTGAAGTGCACTTCACAACCTCTGCTCCGCCGTCCTTGTGATTTCCTCCGACATTGGCCGGTGTGCGGCGATCTTGTTGCTGTTGTCTCTCGTTCTCCTCCTTGTCTGGCGAGTCTCTGCACCGCCGACGAACCATGTCGTTGTGTTCAGCCTCGTTATTAGGCTTGAAAGAAACTTTGAGTTCTGTAGATGTTCGAAGCACCGGAGACTCTGTGACTGGAGTCAAAGTCTTGTCTCGAAGGAGCTCATCCATTTCTAAATCCATGTCCAGTGATATATCACCAGAAGCTTTCTGTTTATGCAAGAACTGTCCAATCAGCTTCGAAGGTGGATCGTCCAAAGCTGGCCGTTGTCTCGGCAAATCGAAGCTATCACCAGTTCTAGCAGTAGAACCAGGTGCATTATCTCCGTCTTCAACGTCGTTCCAGAAATCATAACTAGAGTTCCGAAGTAAGTTCCCTCCAGTGTTCTTCGAATCCATCGTTCTCGAGCCAGTGGAACAATCTCCGTCGTCGATTTTGACGATCACTTCGCCGTCTCCCATTGACAGTCGCCGATCAAGAAGAAGAGTGCGATCTCCAGTAGAAGCCCTGCTACCACTCTTCAAAGAGGCCTAGGATTTAAAAGACCTTCTTGAGCGAGAAATCCATGTGAAAGAGATGGTTATTCTATAAAAAGAAAAGGCGAAAATACAAAAACCACTCCCGATGCGAAAGCAATTGCATCGTTTTGGAACGCGAGAATAATAAACAAAGGAAGAACTGCGCAGAGGGCGTTAGAATTTGATTAGGTCAGGGAGAGCTTTTTGGACGCGTGCCTTAGGACGCCATTAAAGAAAGCTTAAAGCAGAGGAAGAGAGAGACGATGAAGCTCTGCAACGACATTCCATGTGGCGCCGGACAGAGAAAGTAGAGAGAAGAGAACCATGCCGCGGGTGGGTCACATATTTGCAGAGACACGTGGCACGCATCTGACGGTGACGTGGTTTTCTACGCAAAATCACTGTTACCGAACATTCTTGTATTTTAGTTGCGACGTGGCACAAATCAAGTGGGTGAGTGCATTGATTTGGTTAAATTAAAATGAAAGACAATGGTTGACTAATACGACGTCGAAGAATGGGGAAGGTTTAGTACGAGGAGCTATGGGAACCTAGGCAGCACAATTATAGGCGAGTTATTTATGACATGATTGATGAGTTTGTTTATTTTTTAATTTTAAGTATAAATTGATATTTATTCAAAAATATATATTTAATGAATTTATCACATTAATCTTTGATTAAAGAAATATACTTAGACAATTAAGGTAAGATTACTATATTTAAAAACATTTACACTCAGATTTCTAACCATTTTTAAACATTAAAATTAACTCAAACTCAAAATTAACCATTTTCAATAACAAATATTTTATTATTTATTATGGACCCAAATATTACCTCAAAATTCAATTTCAATTCTGGTTTCGAGACCTATGAGCCAAGGCACAGAGCATTTACATTAGCGCGTCATAGATCGTCGAACTTCGTCGAATAAGCTCGAGTCCTTTCGAGTCCATGATAAAGCAAATCAAGTATGAATACTGCTAGCTATGAAAAAACAATAGTTTTTCTGATCATGCGATGAATAATGTTCGTTTCATATTTACAAAATATATTAATTCACATTTCTATTCTATTTTCTTTTACATAATAAAATGATCGAAACAAAAGCAGAAGATTATCGATGTTACAAATTTGGAGAAGTAGAAAATAATTAACCACAATAAGGCAACGATATTCGATCCTATGTTTGCGTTATACCTGCGGTATCACGACATTCGTTTTCTAATAAACGGGTCAATTCATGTTATTGGCTACGTTTTTTATGCGACGATGTGATAATTTTGATCTCGCACGACATGGTCCATTAAAAAACTTCGTACATAACTTGGTCGGTCCGAGATTATTTCATTAAGAATGAACCCGTCTAAGAGCCGAGAAGAATCGTCCTGAAATTTTCTCCTTTCGATGATCCTCTTTGTCGTTTCCAACCTGCTCGTGTTCGATAAATTTAATAGCAGAGATCGAGTAATTGAAACTGCAGGAAAGAAAAAAAGGAGAAATTTTTGAAGACTAAATGGACTTACTTCTTTGGCTATTTTCTGTAAAAAGGTGATGATTTCAGAGAAGTCAGGTCTTAAGGCTGGATCTTGCTGCCAGCACTTCTCCAGCAACTCAGTAAGCTTAGGATGTGTGTTTTTTGGAATGGTTGGCCTTAAACCCTAAAACAAAACCATGATATCGCGCATTTTTAGTTAAAAAATTTGTCCATGCCGTATATTTATGTCCTGTTAATGTTCGAAACAAATAGATACCTTTTGGACCACTCCAACGGCGGCTTGTAAGGGGGTCATGAATTCGTAAGGAATCTAAAGAAGAGCAAAACATAAGAATCAACGATCGACGATGACAAAGTTATTTGAGAAAAGAAGAGCGAAAATGGAGACACAAGACCATGAAGCGATACCTTGCTCGTAAGTAACTCCCACAAAACGACACTGAAACTGAAGATATCGGCCTTGTGATCATATGGCTTGTGCTCTATGACCTTCAATTTTCAAATCAACAAGAAAACACATGAGAGATGACAGCATAAAGAGAAATGTCGGGTTTACCTTCTTATTATATTCTACATGCAAACGTATCTCACTGTCATTGATTTAATAAAAGTGTATTTAATTATTTCTATATTTAGTGCACCAATGAATGTCACCCGGTATGCAATAAAAAATATATGATAATAAGATGAATCTAGCATTAACCTAAGATAAAACAAAATAACTTAATGCAGAAGATCACAAACCTCGGGAGCCATCCATCGGTACGTGCCTGTTTCTGCTGTCATGACTCCGGATTGAGCTTTCACTCTAGCAACCCCAAAATCAGCAACCTTAATAACCTGTAAAGCAAATAAGAAGTAAAGGCTATATTATTATCCAATTATCTAGTAAATAGCGACTTCTATCAACTGAGATTCTATTTCGACCTCTTCCCCATACTACTTTACTCGAATGCGAATTACTTGGGCATTTTCCATTTTCTTGGTCAACTCCATCGCACAGTAAGAACCCTCGAGCCGGGAGGAATTGTAACAGAAAGTTATAGGTCTCAATTTGACAACAGAATTCGGTCTCTAATAATTTTACCATGGGAGATTCGAACCATTCACTCTCAGTTACGATTGCTCTGGTCAAAAAGTTCTCACTGTGGGAAGGAGCTGACCGAGAAAAAAGAAAAGATTCGAGTACAGCGCCCTCGAATACAGTCGGCGTGGGGGAAGGGTCGTAACATATAAAGGCATGATGTCTCTTACTTCGTTTTCATCCATCAAAAGATTGGGGGCTTTCAAATCTCTGTGAATTATGTTATTTTGGTGCAAGTAGTTCATTCCCTTACAGATGTCGATAGCTACTTTGATCAGAGATGGAAGCTTGAAAACACCATCTTGTTTATGTAAATAGTCGTACAAACTTCCACCAGACATAAATTCTGACAAGAAAAAGAGAATTCCATGTGATAATGTGAACGACGAGAGACCATGCGATTTAAACTCCAAATGGATATTTACCAGTTACAATGCATAGATTTGGAGGTATGGTACACGCACCGATGAACTGTACGACGTTCTTGTGGCGAACTTTTCTGCATTTCGAAATGAATTATGTAAATAAAACATAGATGAAAAAGTTAGACCGATCAACAAGTAAGAGGTTTGCAAATCATATAACTAGACTTGGAAAAACCTCATAATGAAGACTTCTTGGGCAAATTCTCGCTGCATTTCTATGGTTACATGCTCGGGCTTGAGGACTTTGATAGCCACTTCTTGACTATGATATGTACCTTTATACCTGATTTGTTATTAAAATAAAAATAGATTTAAAGCCTACGTGCTGGAGGAGGATCAATCCCGATTCGTCGCTGGGTAGATCATTGCATATGTATTTAAAAGCGAAGAACTTACAGATCACCGTATGTTCCAGAAGCTACTTTTTTCTCAAAATATAGATGTCTGTGATCGATTTCCCATACATCGGTTCCATCTGATGGTATTGTCACATAATCTTGGTCAGAGGTAGTTGCAGTATTTGGCTGCTCGGGTGGAGGATACGACGTTATATGATTTGACCAATCCTCCCTCTGAACAACAATCTCAAAGTGAATTAGAGATTCATGAATCATAAATATAGCATAGCTGGTGAAAAAACCAAAAAGAATTTCTAGTACTGGGTTTGCTAACAAGAGATACACATAGTGTAAATGAATATGCTATCCTGCTCGATAGAGTAAGAAGAACAGAAAAAAATTACCTCAATCTTTGAGACTTCCTTCTTTAATGCAAGTCTCAATTGCTGTGTTTCCTGAGCGAATGAAAGCTCAATTACGAAACTTAAATCAATCTTTTAACATAAGTTGAAAAACTTTATGGATGGTTAAAGGCATCTATGATTTGATAATCCAATCAAACAAAACTAACATTCTAACACAAATTATGCAGTAAGAAATTCAGAGCATAGCATTAACTTGTCGATGAATTGCAAGAAAACTCAACCAAGGTAAAGCCTTTCAGCTCCGTTTCTTCTTTCTTATTTTCATTCTTTTCCCCTTATTTCTTGAACTATCAGTTTCATTTACAATGGCAATGATGTAAGGTTAATGTACCTCATATGGCCAGCCATCGACAACAAAGACGTCTAATGAATAGCCATCGACGGTAGAAAATGCATGAGCCTCTTGGATGTTGAGCCCAATCTCAGCAAGCAGGGAAGTTAACTGCAAATTTTGTGAAAGAGCAGTTGAGTTATAGAAAAATAAAATATGTTGAAAATAGATTTAAGTGATAAATTGCACTTTGTACTTACCTGACTAAGGCGTTTTGGCTTATCATCAGTGGAGAAAGTTATCTCATGCATGGGTCTGCATTGACATTCAAAAATTAAGAAGCTGCAGTTTTCCATGTATCAATGAAGAGTAAAACTTTGAAATAGTGAAAGAAATCAATCAAGACAATAAAAAAGCATCAATAATATAAGAGTTTCTGCTTCAAAAAAGATGAGACAAACTTTCACCTGCAAAAGTATGCATTGGCATGTACAGAGTGTTCCTCGTCTTGTTCTTGAGATTTATTGCCTTCAAGTGCTAGGCTTTCGAGATTAGCAGATGAACCAAAAGAAGGGGGAGGATGGAAGCTGACAGATAGAAAACTAGAATTTTGAAAAAAAGAACCGAAAATTGCAGCTAGCAAAACAAAGTGGATTAAAGATATGAGTTATAAGAAGCTTGAAAAGGTACAATATGCATACCCACGTCTTCGGGCAGCATCCTTATCAGGATCATACTTTATATCCTCAGTAGAATCTTCATCAGAAATTGAATGTACCTGAAAGAACTAGACTACCTGAGTACCTTTTTTCTGACTATAAAAGGTTGTGCAACAAAATGATTGAAGAAAGAAATACCACAAATAGATGCTATTGCTTATATATAATTTATAAACACACGATACATATATGTAAATGTTTAAGTCCACGTTTCATTGTCTCGGACATAGCTGATAAAAAGCTCACTCCCATTATCCTTATCCTCTATGCACAATCAAAGCTCTATTTATTAGTGATACACGACAGAAAAAACAAGAACTATGATTCTGTTTTGTTCATGTTAAAGGACGAGTAATCAATATTGTATTGACCTGAGCAAACAAAAGTGATAGTTTTTCATCCCACTTGCATCTTTCTCCCCACCAAATCAAATGGCAACCATAATTTTACGAGCAGTGAAGCATCAAGCGTGGCAGTATCATATCCATAGAAAGACAACATAATATTTTCCCAAATCTGACTTTGATTTCATCGCTAGCTACAAGCATTCTAACAGTTAATACTGAAACTAATCAAAACAGATCTTTTCTGGCAACGGGAAATTGAAAAAAAAAAGACCAGACAAAGAACTTTTAAGATTATAGTGGTAGTAATATTAAGAGAATGAAATTTTTACCTGCACCAAGCGGATTTCGACTGCAGGCCGATTACATGGATCATGAGCCAAGTGTAGAAGTCTTTTGTGCATAAGAACATCTTCCGCCCTCTCGACATTCACATCCAACGCATACCTGAAGTAAATTCAATCATACTTAATAAATCTATGTAGTTATTCATGGCCCCACCATGGTGGCAAATATAGAGACATCTAAACATGAGGACGAAAACTCTCTAAACCATTCAACTAAAGCGACTTTTGAAAGAAATTATTTCTCACTCAGCACAATATTACCATCCCAGAAAATAACGTCGAAGACCAATGTCAACACATATAAGCAATAAAAAATCCAAGAAATCTTGTAAAGAAAACCGGTAAAATAGCTTAGTCCCTGAATAATCATTACACAAGATTCAGAAGCCGGAAAGGCGAACGGTGATCGAACAGAGAGGCAAGAAAATACCTAGCAGGGAGGCGATTAAAGTGAGCCAGCAGCTCCTCTTCAAATCCAGGCCGAGAGAGTTCCGGGTGATTGGATTCCTGAAGACGGCGGAGAACCTCAATATAGACGTCGTACTTCTGGCGATACAAGCGGCTCTGAGCAACCATTGGAGGGTCGTGAACTATGCCTCCAGAGCTCTGATAATCTTCGACTAACATTGAAACGGATGAGAGAAAGGAAGGGAAAAAATAGTGGAAAACGAGATGGAAGCCTGGATCTGCTTGAAGCTTTACGTGACAATGGCGTTGATTATCGGATATTTATAAACAGATAAGCAGAAATCTTCTTTTACTCTAGAGAGAGAGATGGAGAGAGAAGATGACCAGACAATATTATACCCAGTTCATAGATTCAACGCTCCCACGGCCTTTATGGATTTATACGACCTTTCATAATTATTATTATTTTTTATTTTTCAATTAAAACTATTTTTTATCCCATTTATTGAAAATTCCAATTTAAACCTTATATTATTAATCAAAGGACACATTTAATTTTATCATATGATTTACGAGGCTAAAATTGTCTTCACTAAGCAAGTCTCTCTGCGGTTAAATAAATTTGCAATCATCCTCAGTTTAAACGTGGACGATCGTGAGTCAGATAAGAAAAACAGTCAGATAGTCACGAGAACCTTAATCGAGCTTAAAATATTGAATCGGTTCAAGTTTTATCACTTTCAGAATCAGGAATCGAACATCAGACCCGTGGTCAGTGAAAACCGAACCAAATCAATAAGACTAAGAATCAATAAACGAAGATTGCAATTGATAACATTAAAATAGAAAAAGGAATATTTCTTTTTTATTCGAATAATTATTAATTTTAAACCATTTTTAGTGGGACGAAGGTAGGACCTGACCATCTTAGTTCGTAGGTAGATCTAAAACACACGTCTCCACATAAGTAAGTTGTGGGGTTGATTATTATTGACTAAGCTTGTTAGATACACACATGTATCAATGTAATTATCATCCTTTTTGTAATGAAACACGATTTAATTATTAAAATTACACAAAACACGTTATACCAATGTGATTGTCGTCATTTTTGACAAAATTCTCATGATTTCATTCTTACAAATGAATTAAAACACGTTGTATTAAGTATAGAATATAATTATTTTTATATTTTCAACAGACATAAAATTGTACGCTACTACGAGTGATTTTAAGTAAGAGTGAACACGGTCTGGTCCGATCTAATTTTAAGATAAATCAGAATCAAAATTGTGAAATTTATTATAATCCGGTCATACTTGTGAGTACTTTATCAAAATTTTTGTCATTTTTTTCCATGGTCCGATATAATTTCAGGATTTTTAAAAATTAAAACTATAATCAGGTGACAATCTCGATTCGGTTCTGCCCATCCATAATTTAGACATATAACCACGACCGCCTTGTCCTAGCACATGACACTAAAATCAATATAATATAGGCAAAAGCATTATATTTTTCGTGGCGGACATTACATTATTAAATAATGAGGCTCCAAAGGGTGGAAAAGCATATAGATTAAGTTTGGTATATTCCACGTCAGCAAGACACGTGGAGATATAAGAGAGGAGGGAGAAGATTATGGACAGGTAAGGAGAAGCCAGGTGGCAAAGTGGCTCTTGAGGAGGACCAAGGGGTGAGCACGGTGGCAGAATCTTCCGGGGAGGCGGCGACAGGTCGGCGTTCGGAACTGGGAAATAAAGAAAGAGAGTCCAAGTCCAATCTGCTATGGTTGGGAGGATATTACGAGAATGTCCCAAATCTGATCCAAATAAGGAAAATATTTAAGAAATAATTTATATATATATTATGCTGATCAAATTAATTAAGAATTATTGTAATAAGTTAGGTCTAATGTCATATGCTTCTTCTTCTTGCATGAGATTTTAATTTAATTTAATATACCAGAAATAGAATATCTTACTAGGAGTGTGCAGAGACCAATCTAGTTCGATTTTATCTTAAAATAAAATTAAAGTTAAAATTTACAGTTTCAGATTTATAAAATCAGTACTAGAATTAACGGTTCTTGTTCCGTTCTGATTTTAATTAAGTTTTATTTTATATTTAAAAAATATAATATAATAATAATATTTTTTTATTATATTTATGTCGGAGTTTAAGTAATTAAGTGGATTTATAACTAAATTTAGGATTTATGTCGGATTTTATTATGGTTTGAGTCAGATTTTACTCGATTTAGAACTTTTTAGACTCACTGTCTCAGTTTCAGTTTCACGATTTTTTATTCTTAAAAACTAGCATCAGCCCATAAATCACAATTTTTTTTTAAAATTAAAACAAAGACTGAATTAAAACTGACGGTTTTAGTTCGATTTACAATTCTAGTCTAGTTTTGCCCCTCTTGTGCGTATACAATCCAGTTTAGTTTCAAAAGTAATAAAAATAAAAATGCTCGAATTTTCAAATTTTGAGTCGGATTTATATTTATGCCGATTTTGAATTTAGGTTGGGCTGGTTTTTAGGTTTTGGCTAGCTTTGGGTCAAAATCCAACTAAAAGATTGGTTCGGTTTTCATGATTTTGACCTTTGAAACAATGATCAAACCGCGGTTTTGGGAAGAATTGAAACTTGTACCAGTTCCAATCCTCTCCAAAACCTAATCGACCCACACGGTTTGATCTGAACTATGCTTGAAGCCGATTTGTTGCTCACCCCTAGTGGAATCAGACATTTTAAGTCTTTGACACCTGTCGGCTTTTTACTTGGTTATGTTATGTTATATTATTTGTAATCTTCAATAATTTTCGTTTTGAACGGTTGGGTTCAAAATCGATTTTATCACAAATGAAATTAATCGAATCATTTTTGTTCTGCTTGGTTCGGTTCCAGATTATATTGTCGTAAAATAAACCGATTTACAGTCCGCATTATTAATAATTAGGGCAAAATCGGCCCTCTCATTCATTTCCCCAAATTTTCAGAGAGGTTGATCCATGGCGGAGTGGTCTCAGCTACCTGCAGAGCTCCTTGGCGTGATCGTCGATCGCCTCGATAGCCCTCACACTTTGATCTGCTTCCGATCAGTCTGCTCCTCTTGGAGGGCATCTATCTCTGCAAAAACCGCCGTTATACCTTCGAAATTTCCCCTCCTTCCAAACCATGGCGCCGTTTTTCACTCGTCTTGGGGGTTTCATCTCTCCAAGCGTACAGTTTACCTGATTTCCCCGCCTAGAACGTCTCCTCAATCATCCGCGGATGGTTGGTTGATCAAAATCGAACAAACGCCTGGAACGGTCTCTCTTTTCGAGCCCCTGTCTAAACTCCAAATTAACCCATTGCCAGAAAATTTTCCGAAGGTACTGAATGTTTTGAACTTACCGATTCGTGAGTTGAATAACGAATACGTGCTTCGTTTTGTAAATTATGGGCCTATTGCTTACTTCATTTCCGACGTTACTAACTTGTACACGGAAAAGGTTGTGTTAAATTATTTGGATGAGAATAACAACGATTTCGTACTGCTAACTATTCATCTCTCTGGGAAACTGGTTATGTTCAAGTCTGGGGAAAATGCGTGGAATACAATTCCCCATACGGAATCGCTATTTGACGATGTTATATTATTTAATGGAGAATTTTATGCTGTTGACAACACGGGCAGGACTGTGGTTGTTGGGTTAGATGGTAACGTAAGATTGAAAGCAGAGGCTGTGTTTGGTGGTGATAAGAAGATCTTGGTTGAGTCTAATGGTGGATTGTTATTGGTTGATGTGTATTTAACAGTGGTTTCTGATGAAAATGACCTAACAACTGATGGGGATTATGAAGGAATTTTATGGGAAAGAACTGTAAAATTCGAAGTGTTTAAGCTGGCTGGACAAGAAGGGTGGGTTGAAGTGAAAAGTTTGGGTGACACTGTGCTGTTTCTGGGTGAAATTTGTGCCTTTGCTGCAGCTGATTCAGTTTTATCTGGTTTTAAAGAAAATTGCATATTCTTCACCGATAATTTCATGGGCATGACTGGGCAAAGCGTGTCTAGCAGCAGCAATGTTTGTGTTTTCGACTTGGATAATGGCAGCATTGTTTGCTTGTCGGACATTCCAGGACTCCAAAAGCTTTTCTGGCCTCCCCCGGATTGGATTACTTCAACAACATTTGAAGTAAGTAATTTCCTAGTATGATGCTCTTTATTTCTTTATATTATATTCCCACATATATTGCAATTTCGTCTGTTTTGTTGGTCGAAAAATTGACACCCCCGAAGATTATTGCACTAAAATTATTTGTTCTTTATTTACTACTATGTCTACTTGACATCAAATCTTTCTGTAAATCACAAACGCCGTAAGATTGGATCTGCTTCCTCTATGTCGATAAGGTACCGCCATTTGAGTTAGAACGAGAGGCTTCTGATTATTTATCCACACCTCTTAGGATCCCAGCACACACTGGCGTCAAATCTCACAATCTAAAATTAGATTTTTCTTCCAATTTCTTGTTTGATTGAGGTTATGTAATCTAAAACTGACTTTGAGTATGGTTATCATATCTGTAAGCTCTATAACATGGTGTCGGTTTATAAAATTATTGTGGTAAGATTGCACAAGGAATCAACTAATGGGAAGAGGTAATTTGATGAAACAGGACAAATGGGTGCAGAGCAAGTTGGGAGAATTGGCCGTGTCAAGTGGAGACGATGATGTTTCCTGCCGGTATTGATTTCTTGAATTGGTCTTCTGGATGTGCATCAATGGCGAAGCCTTTGCAGAAGAAGCCTCACTGAGTTGGCAATCAGCCGGGAAAGTGGACAAACTTAAGCTTTTTTTCCATCGATAGGTTAGCTGTTTACCAGATTGAGCGCCTAATTACATTAATTGTCGAATATATAAGCTTACTTTCACATGTTTCGTTTATTTGGGTGGAAACATGAACTTTACAAGCAAGTTAATGCAGTTGAAGGTTGAACAGATTGCGTCGGAAATTCTGTGTCTACGACTACATAATGTACAAAACTACTTAACGAGAATCAGATCTACGAGCAACTTCATGCTAAATCATCCTTGTGAGGACTAAGAAATCCCCAATCGGGGCTCGGTTTCTCCCCAAGGAAGAAACTTTTGTTGAAGTGAGGATGGAATCTCGGATAAAGGAGCGTTGTTGCATCGACTATGGAAATGATGCCATCAACCCTCCAAGCTCTTCTTAGATTGACTGCCAACATCATACAAGAAATCAAAATCATGGCCATCTTGTTCTGGACAGTGAGTAAATCTGCTGGGTCTAATATAACTGGATTAGGAGCATACCATGAAATTTGAAGTTACCTTTTATTGTATTGGATCTTGGTCATATCCCAGGAGTCATCCCAGAGCTTCTTCGATCACTGAGATTCCCAGCATGTGACCAATAGTACTTGTCAGAATCAGCCCTCTCCTTTACTCGGTATTTCGCAAAGGAAGAAGCTCGACCAGGGGTGCCCATTGCTGGGGTTGAAGAACAGAAAGTTGGGGTGGCAAATGGAGTAGCATACGGGGTGTGTCGAATTGAGAATGGACTTGGAGAAAGACGCTTCTGGATTGGATGACCGTTCAAACCTCCTCTGTTGAAAAGAGAGATCACCACCTCTGCTTCGACACACCTCTTTATTGCATCGTCTACGTATAAGACGTCATCGATCCTTGCAATTATGTTAAATGCCAAGCTCTCCATCACTCTCGAGTAGCTCTCCAAGATCGACTGCCCCACATCCTGCAATAAATTACATATGTAAATGCAAAACAATCATATTCTAGGATAACCTGGCAAATGGTAGTGGAAAATATAGTAGAATTGTTGATGGTATTACTTGATTGTATTGGATCTTGGTCATATCTAATGCAGTCTGTGGAAGTGCAGGAAATCGAAGTCTCAGGCAATGAAACAGAGTCTCCGCCCTTTGAATCAGACAAATATTCTTGCTCGGGTCGGTAACAAGCCCTTTGACTTTACCACCCCAAGATTGCCTACTTACCTTAATTTTATTGTCAACTTTCTTCTCATCTTTTTGCTTCCACACATGGATTGATTCTTCGATCATATTGGCTAGATCTAAAGCATGATGTTCCGATGAAAGATCAAGGCAATCAAGAAGACACTCCGGAGAGAACTTGGCTGCTTTTATGTGGCGATACATGATATCTCCTAAGCAAGCTCTCCCCCTCTGAATCACAGCATGGAAAATGAGATATAAGATGAACATTAACCTGTGGAGATGGTTCTAAGAGAAGAAAGCTGATACCTTAGGCAAGTTTTCTAAGTAGACTTTCGGAATCTCCATCTCAGCAAGAACATTACTATTGATAGCCATAGCCGCTTTCCAAATTTGATTTGCACAGTCCTTACATTGCTGAAGCCCGTTCCTTGTATTTTCTGACAAACCATCGGAGGGAATTTTTGGATAAGGTAGCCACCACTTCTCTTCTTGTCTCATTGATATCCTTCCACCAAGCATAGAAGTTTTATCTTCATTAGAACCACCTCGACCTATCCCGCTATCTAAATAAACGAATTCAGTGTTGCAAAATCCATCAAGCATACTAAGAAGCAGTGCATCGAGCTTCTTCAAAGCAGGTAGATTCAAGAACAAGTCTGAGCGAGGCTGAGTTGCCATAATCTCATAGGTTCCCCCGCCAGGAAACTGTTGAATTGAGGGTACAAGCTCAACAATGTAGTCACTCATGGATAAGAGATTCTCCATTTCTCGATGCCACATTGCCTTCTTTCGTGGGGCAATTGGCTCTAATTTCCACAGCTCCCCGAACACAGTAGCTGAAATTTACCAGGCGAGAAGTGAGTCCAATAGAAAGACCTGAAGAGACGAGGCAAACAAATTACCTGAGAGATTAGTTATGGCATTTGAAATGGCAAGAGCAGTACACACTCCTTTCCCTCCTCCGGACATGTCTTCTCCGAGGAGAAGCTTGCAAAACCTCTCCTTCATCATCTCCATTTCTGAACATTCAGGTCCAAATTAGCATCTAGTAGCAATAAATTGCTATTTCCAGAATGGAACAAAAAGAATCTCCCCTATCTAACCTAAACATTACTTTACTACGTTGAGGCGCAATAGATGACGTTTTTCAAGGCACGGAAATAAAAACCAAAACACTAAGCACACAGAACTCAAGTTGCTTGCAATCGATAATTCTCAAACTAATCTATAGATTCAGTAGAATCCTACCTTAATTTGATTCGAATCGCAGTAGGTCAAGCCACGTTTAATGACTAATAACTAACGATAGTTTAATTACCAGTCAAGTCACCATCTCGCCTCTCATGCTTTTCTTCCCATGCGACGACATCCTTTCCACCAACCACCGGCAGCATCACCTGCGCCGGAAAACAAAAATCCTCGGCGACAGGCCTAGGAGATGAAGTCAAAGAGGTCAAAGCTCCACCTCCGCCAAAGCGGCGACACGAGAAGCTGCTGCAACTCTCGGACTCGCTCACATCGGCGCTGAGACTGTAACTACCGCAGCGATAGCTCTGGCGATCGGAGCCGTCATCATCAGAAGAAACACTAGCCATCAATGGTAGATCTCAAACACACATTTGTTGAGATAAGAAAACTGGATCCGAAACTTGAAGAGGAGGAGAAGCAGCAATCAATTGAAATTGATGAAAAATGAAAAACAAATAAAGTCGATCAGATTGCTCGCATTATATGCGGCCCCTCTCTCTTTGTCTCTCTAAAAGTAGACTGTAGAGTTTCTCTCACTTCACTTCTCTACGAACTGAGCAGCAGCAACTTCACAGGCACAGCTACAGACGTTGCACAAAAAAGCGAAAGAGACGCCGTCTGCCGAAACGTCCCGCCTCAACTCCCGACACGAGCTTTTTTCACAGGGACCATCGCTCCATTATTCCTCCATCAAAGCTCGAAAACGACGCCGTTTCGAACCTACTTTCAGCAACTGGCAAGACCAAAAATAAAAAACGTTCTACCATGCGGACGCCCTCATCTAACGTCCATGGGGTCAGCTAAAACTCACCGTTAGATGATCTTATCAATCAGCTGTTCTCATATATATTGATTTCACGACGTTAGATCATTAAAAAATAAAAATAGATTAAAATATTAATTGATATAATTAATAATTTAATATAATTTTTAAAATACTTTCACCGACTCTATATTAATTGATAATTTCCTAATTTAAAATTATTAATTTAAATTTAGGATTTCAGCTGTAAAATTAAAAGAAAAAATAACCAGCGGCTCCTTTTCCTCCACGCTTCGAGTTTGATACCGTCACTTCTCTGATTTTGCTGGGACCTAGTTTGATCCTCTGACGACGGGTGCGAGGAAGACGACAAAAGCTACCGCCATTTTCAATTCGGTATAAATTGTTGTCTTCCTCCAATCCACTTCAATTTATGCTTTTCTTTCTTTCTGTAAAATTATACCTACTTTGCTAATCGGGGAAAGTTAATTTCATCTTGCCTGTTTTCTTAGTTGTTCTTCGGCTACTTGGGAGGTGGTTCATTAACCCCCATTAAAACCCTACCAAAAATGGGGATGCGTTTTATGAGGACTGGACCACTCGAGCTCTGATATAACCCGGGAAATGCTGAGAGAGGCAAGTAAAACATGCCAGAATCGAACTTCTGAATCGGAACTTTCTGTTCTGACACCAGAATGTTATCTCTTATCAGGTCCAAGTCAGTGAAGAGGAGAACTATTGTTTTTGGATTAAAATCTGACGATTGTGGCAGAGAGATTCTTCTTCGCTTGCTTTCGCTTCTTGTTAGAGAAGGAGATAGTGTACTGGTCATTCATGTGCAGAGTTCTAATGGAAGTTTTAATCCAAACACTTTTCATATTCATGAAGATGTCTGCAAGTCTAATCAGGTGAATATTTTCTGGATGTCTATCTATGGATTAATTGCTGGTTATGATGGATTTTTTTATATTTTTGTTAGGTTGATTTCCAAGTTAAGGTTTGTGAAGGAGATTGTTTCATTTCTATATTAACCCATCAATCGAGAGAAAATTCTGCTACAATTCTGGCCCTCGGATGCAGCAATTCAGGGTATTGATCATTTTTCAACTAAATTTGCTTCTGTGTTGTTTGTTCATGCTTTTGAGTTTCTCAAGCTGGTCCTTCTGCAGGCCTAAAGATACCCTTGTTAGTGTATGCCTGAAAGGCTTACCTTCAACTTGCACTCTTTTGGTGATTGATGGACGTGGGAGAATCTTAGTTCAGAGTGAAGGAACTTTGCAAAAAGTCTCCACGAGAGTTAACCTTCAAACTTCACGAAAGGGCCCTTTCATAAATGAGTGGTTTAACACCCGAAAGCCCTTGAGTTCTCCACCTTTATCGCCTAAAGAAACGGAAATCCAATTCTGCAAGGGAAAAAAATATTGGGGCCCAAAATCTATTACCAAGAATCTGTTTCAAAGGTTAGCACTTTTAGATTCAAATAGATCAATTAGGCACTTCACATCGTATGAACTCATCTCTGCTACTGATAATTTCAACCCTCAAATGATTATTGGGGAAGGAGGACATAGTAAGGTTTATGCAGCAAAACTTGGTGATGAACGAGCAGTGGCCGTGAAAGTCCTGAATAATATGTCTGTCGATGACCTTCTTAGGGAAGTAGAAATCTTGTCGGACATTAAACATGTCAACATAGTAGAGATTGTTGGGTTCTGTACTTCTAAGAACTTGCTAGCAATTGTATACAATCTCCTCAATGGAAGCTTGAGGCAATGGTTGAGCCGGTTGAAATGGAGCGAGAGGATGACCATAGCTATTGGCACGGCAAAGGCACTTGCGTTTATTCATGATTCTTGTGATCCCCCCATCATTCACAGAGATGTAAAGTCAACAAACATTCTCCTCTATCATAGTCGCCAACCCCAAGTAAGTTCTAAACACTCTGAAAATAGATCTTTTTTGGCATGGAATTATGTTCCCAGCTAATTCCCAAATCAGTTAAGCCTTTTTGTATTAGTTGAGAATTGAACTATTATTGAAAAAAGAGATGTGAGACACCAGATTTACAAAGAAAAACCCTTTCAAAAAGAAACTACGGGAAGATGAAAAATTCACCAATAAAGAAATCAAGATACAATAAATTTTGCGACTCAACTATCGGTAAATAGAAAAACTCTAGAAATCCTAATATTGATATACAGACACCTAACTCATAGAATTCGAGTCACTAAATTCTAATAGTATTCATATAAATCTTCTTTTGTTGTTATACCTTCCAGCTATCAGATTTTGGATCAGCAACTTTACTTGATCAATCCAAGACCGTCCAAGCAAACTCAAAGCCGTACGATGTGGTGGGGACATTTGGATATTTAGCTCCAGAGTACATGATGTATGGAAGGATTGATGAGAAAATAGATGTTTACTCATACGGGGTTGTTCTTCTTGAGCTCATCACTGGTAAGGAGGCAATTCAAACAGATCAGAATAAGCATGAAAGCTTAGTACTCTGGGTAAATGAAATTTTTTTTCTAGTGTTTTTTGTATCTGTGGTTTATTTCATCCTATAAATTTAGATATTTTCACTCACAGGCGAGATCTCTGCTCGGGTGTGGCCTAGGAGACCGTCTGATCGACCCTCATCTCAATAACGACTTTGACAAGAAAGAAATGGAAGTTATGATGATGGCTGCTCGGCTCTGCCTTCTGTATTCGTCTTCGAGGAGGCCAACTATGAAAGCTGTATAGCTAGTTTCCTTTTGAATTGTTTGTTTTTCTTGAATTCATCGTACACGCCGGATTCACCCGCTATATCTTTGCAGGTTCTGAGACTGCTTGAAGATCCCGAGTATTTGTCGCAAATGCGAAATGCCGGTGAAAAGCTCCTGACCGGGAATGAGGTGAAACCGAACGGAGAGTTGTGGAGGAATGATGAGTCTGATCGTCTCTATTTACACGAAAGCTCTATTGAATTCCCGGATTCGGAGAAAAACGAGGAACAAAACAAGAGAAAAGTTGGACATGTTTTAGGATCAGAGACAGATCTCTCCGTGATTATGTGTTTACCAAGGTACAAGGCAATTAAACAATTGTAATTAATTTTTGTTTAATTCGCCACTCAGATTAAATTAGCAATTCCAATTAAACAATAGTTGTCATTTTTATTGCTAACTGCTAATTTAAATTGACAAATAAATTAAACAGGCGATTCCATTTAGTTAGATTCACTGATAATGTCATTTAATTTTTATATGAGTTCGTTTAGAATTATTATGTTTTTATATCTGCTGACGTGTCGTTGTGTGATAGGATCAATTCAGATTTAT
>QAOC01027799.1:0-30318 GCA_003255005.1 Begonia fuchsioides | reverse complement strand
ACTGATATTTATATTGTTCTTTGCAGGCATTGGAGTTTGGACTGATAGACGGTGTGCTGGAAACCGAATACTGATTTTACTCTATAATATCGGGATTCAATCTTTATGATAGTTGGACAATGCGTTCTCGAGGCAATTCGTCGGCCATCCTCGACGACTTTTGAACCTGTCTAAGTAATTATTTGCTACCATTTTTTTATTTATTTAGTGAGCCAATCTTCAACTTTGAAAAGTTAACTCGTTTGATGTACGCCATCGCAATTCGCAAACTTTTACTTCCCATCGTAATCATTTTGCGACGAATGTTCAAACAACTTTTCTAATTTCTTTTAACAAAACCCATATTTCTTAACCAAACAAAAACAAAAACAAAAACAAAAGACAAACTTTTGTGTCCCTGCTTGCTTTCGCATTTTATCATTCTGTTAGTTGCAAGGAGCATGAAGTTCATCATAGTTTGTGGTTTTTTTTGTCCACCAAGAGTTGAAGGAAACTACAGGTTGAAAAGTTGGATTTGTTAAATAATCCATAAATCAAGGGCTAAAGTGAAATTTACTCTAAAATTTTTTATTTTTTCAACCATTTGTCCCGAGCCTGCAGTTTAAAGGGGATCGCTTCGATTTGGGGATCTGCTTCTCCGTTCTCCGGCACTCGTCTACTCACCAAGTGTAATCGAGAATGTCGAGGCTCGTAATCTTCCTAACCTTCTTGCAGCTTTTGCCATTTCTCTGCAGCTCTTTCTCTCCCGAAAATCCTACGGATCAGAAAGTCCTCGTCTTGCTTGACGACCTAGCCATCAAGTCTTCTCACTCTCTTTACTTTAAGTCTCTTCAGTCTCGGGGTTTCCAGCTAGAATTCAAGCTTGCTGATGATCCAAAAATCGCTTTACAGAGATACGGCCAATATTTATATGATGCCTTGATCTTGTTTTCTCCAACCATTGAGCGTAAGTTTTTTATGTTTTAAGTTTCTTCAGTATCGTGGTTTCCTGCTAGAATTCAAGCTTGCTGATGATCCTTTAATCTCTTTACAGAAATACAGCCAGTATTCTTTTATTTGTTATTGTATAAATTTGTCGTTTTTCTTGTTTCGGAGAAGAATAAAAGGAAAATAAATAGAACGAGGGAAAATGTTTTGATTTTCCAGATTCTTTTTGTAGAAATTGCAACGGGGACACAAGCGGAGTGGTGAACTATTCTTCATTCTTTGTACATTTAAGTAGTTTTGGAAAATCACAACTAGGCTTCCTTCCTGGAATCGCTCCTTTATTTCATTTATAACGTACATATTTTTTCAAAGATTGAGTTTTTCAAGTTTGGAATTATAGGCTTTGGAGGATCCATTGATCAGGCGGCTATTCTTGACTTTGTTGATTCCGGCCATGATCTAGTTCTTGCTGCAGATGTTAAAGCATCTGACTTGATTCGAGAAATTGGCTCTGAATGTGGGGTTGATTTTGATGAGGTGGGAAAAAGATAAGGAATTATCTATTTTCTAGAATGTGTCCCATGAATCAAGTTTTGATTTGATAAGTTAGGATGTTTTGAGTTGATTGTAGCATATTTTACAGCCCATAACTCCTCATGGGCTATGTTGTGCGTATATTACATGCTGATTGTGTTATTTTTTGCATGAAAGGACCATGCGGCTGTGGTTATTGATCATACTGGCTATGCAGTTTCAAACTTTGAGGGAGATCACACATTAATTGCAAGTGATAATTTTATCAAGTCTGATGTAATTTTAGGGAAGGCCAAAGTTGAAGTAAGTACCTTGATTTTTAAATGATTTAACTAGGTTTTATACCAAGCCTTCATTTTCAATGACTATCCGCCCACATCATACTTGATATAGCTTAGGAAAATCATGACGAGCTCATTTGTTTCCTTTAATCGCTCATAAAATGTTACTTTGTAGCTTACACAAGATTTTGTCATCACACTTTCGTTGTTTGCTTCAAGCAGCACACATAGCTTCTGTGATGATGACATTTTCAGCTCTTCAATTTTGAATAACGTTGCTCTATTGTTATGAATGTGATATTATATTTTGCTTATCTTTATCATAACTATCATTTTGACTTGTGACTATTTGCAGGCTCCAGTAATTTTTCAGGGGATCAGTCATACATTGAACCCCGCCAATAATTTGGTAAATACTCACCCTTGTTAAAATACTGACTCAAGGTTTACATGAATATCGCTATTTTAAAATGTTAAATCGCTTATGTTTTATTTTAGGTGCTGAAAGCTCTGTCAGCTTCTCCTTCTGCTTATTCTGCCAATCCCAAGTCTAAATTATCAATTCCTCCGTCACAAATAGGATCTTCCATTTCCTTGGTTTCTATTGTCCAGGTGTGTTAAACTCTAGTCAGTGTCATGGATTACAAATGGACCCAATCTTTGATTATCATTGTTTATTCTTAAAATTGGCATGTGGAATAATGAATATAAATGTTATAATTTGGATTTATTATTGATTTTAAATTGCAATATGGTAGGGTTACTTCAATGCATGTTTTGCTTCTGTTGGCAGCGATTTTGTTTGCTGAAATTCTTACCTCTGAGGCGTATATGTATGAAGTTATAGAAAAAGTATTTTGTCAGTGTGTTGGCTGAATAAGAAAAGTCTACAATTCTATTTTTCCTCCTTTCAGGCGAGAAACAATGCTCGAATTTTAATATCTGGATCATTGAGTTTATTCAGCAACAGGTATGAAACTTTTTACATGAAATGTGATACTTTTCTTATCAAATTTGAAGCGTATTATGAAATTAACTCAGGAAGCACGAAACTGTGGTAGGGTTGAAAGACAGATCTTTTATTCCAATAAAAAAATGGATATGTCACGTGCTCCATTCAGATATGCTGCAGGGATGGTTTGGAATCCACAAAAAATATATCATTATTATACAAATAAAGAGTGATAATAGAGAAACCCAAAAGGATAATAATCCTGCCCTTGAGTGTCTCTTTCTCTCCTGCTCCAATTTATTGTTCCCATGTAGAAGCATACTTTACTAAAACATTGACTTGCTTTCTTTGAATAATAAAGTTTGATTGATATTTATCAGTAAATGTCATCATTATGCATCAAATGAACTGATAGTCATAGTTATTTAAACCAATGTCTATTGCTACATATTAGAATGAGTGGTTGTTTTATCAGACTTGCCCATTCATTTCCATCTCCAACTTTGTTCAAATTGGTGTGTTTGCGTTATTCTTATATTCTGCGTCCATGCTTCATAGAATTTAATTATTTCTTATGATGTTCTGCTGCTGAGATGCTTTAGTTTGGTTACCAGATTTTTCAAATCCAGGGTGCAGAAGGCAGGCAGTCCAAATGAGTGAGTGAAATAACGTCAAGTCAATCTCATAATGCTATGCAATCACAAGATTTAAGCATAGTGTTATACTCGAGCTATCCAAATGATTCTACTTTTTAAATGAAAAAAAAAATGTAAAAATCATAGTGAATGAATTAGGAAGTATATTAAATCTGTAACATTTTCCTGTTATCGGTCCTGCTCTTTCTTGGAGAAGAAAACTGAGTATAAGAATTGTTAGATGCATCCATTTAACTTAATGCAACTTTAAAAGACGAAGCTGAAGTCTATTGTCCTAAACTCCTTTTTCGTCATAGTAGCATGGAATTATCTTATTTAATTTTCACTGAATCTGATATGGCCTATAATGCATGAAAAAGCTAGATTTGAGATGAACATTTTCTTATATCTCTAAAAAAATGAATCTTTTCTTTTTCTTTAAATATTGTACAAGTAATTACTAATGAAAATGAATTATTCTAAAAGATATTTATAATCTCATTACAGGTATGCCAAGTCGGGAAATGAGCAGTTTGTCACTGAACTTAGCAAATGGATTTTCCATGAAAGAGGACATCTTAAAGTAAGGCCAATTATATCATTCATTCTGATGTATTCACAAAGAAAATAATTATTGGTGTTTAAATCTTTTATTCCATTTTGATTCAATTTAATTATTCTTCACTTCTTCTGCTCCTAAGTATGACATGTTTTGACCGTGTAGGCAGTAAATGTAAGACACAATAAAATTGGTGAAGTAAATGAACCAGCTATGTACAGAATCAATGACGAGCTGGTAATCTTACCTCTACGACAAATTGTTGGTAAAATGGAATCGAATTCTTTATCAAATAATTTTGGCTCATGTTTTGAATTTGGTTCAAGGAATATTCTGTCGAAATATATGAGTGGTCTGGCAGAAGTTGGGAGCCATATGTTGCTGATGATGTTCAACTACAGTTTTACATGATGAGTCCCTATGTTTTGAAAAATTTATCTACCAATAAGAAGGTAATTGATGGTCGAGTCTTATTCAGTAGTGACAATCCCACTCGACCATTTTCTCAAATTTAACTCTTCTTTCAGGGTCAATATACTACAACATTCAAAGTCCCCGACGTTTATGGGGTTTTCCAATTCAAGGTCGAGTACCAAAAGCTAGGATACACAACCTTAACTCTATCAAAGCAGGTACATGAAGTCAAGTGGTGAAGTTTAGTTTATTTCATTTTCAGTTTATGCAACCCTAGAAATCAAATGTGTTTTAAGGTGANTACAACATTCAAAGTCCCCGACGTTTATGGGGTTTTCCAATTCAAGGTCGAGTACCAAAAGCTAGGATACACAACCTTAACTCTATCAAAGCAGGTACATGAAGTCAAGTGGTGAAGTTTAGTTTATTTCATTTTCAGTTTATGCAACCCACCCTAGAAATCAAATGTGTTTTAAGCTGATAGTTTGTTATATAATCTGAAATAACCATTTCTTAAGCAGTAAATTAATGATGCTATTGGTCTATAGTCAAATCAGATCACAAGTTAGAATATTGTTTCTCTCTCCTTAAATAGCTTCCATCTTTTGATCTACAGATTCCAGTCCGACCCTTTAGGCACAATGAATATGAGAGATTCATTCCTGCTGCTTATCCTTACTATGGAGCGGCATTTTCCATGGTATGACTTTACTAATGTTTTTTTCTTGTAAATGTTTGGATAATTGGAGTTTGGAAGAATTAACTCCGTTTTTAATGCAGATGGCTGGTTTCTTTGTCTTCGCTTTTGTTCATCTATACAATAAGTAGTTTCAGACCCAGCTGATTGTGGAGCGGAGAAATTACACTAGAATAGAGATCCAATTTTCAAACTGGAACTTTTGTTTGAGCTGTAGACAATGGAGGATAGGTATTGGTTTTTATTTATGAATTAAACATGTTTTGATAATTAATATTTTTAACAACAGAAATGACAATCAGAGCGAAATGCTCAAACCAGCCAAATTGAGTTGTTTATCCTGGTGTGGGGTAGATTTGTTTTTCAAAACCAAATCTAGCTAAACAGCTGAACCTGTTGTCACTTAAACAAGTTGGCTAGACAAAGAAACCCATCCAATCCAGCTCTAAAGCTCGCCATTAAGGGCTTAAAACATGTAAGCTTTCCTTCAATTTTGATTTGGCTGCTCATTTGGTTCGAAACTATTTGGCATCGTCATCCCTGGATTGAACCATGTTGTGCTGAAGTGAAGCTTAATTGCATGTAGGAGATTGATTTTCAGCTTCTGAGCACTCCTGAAATGGCATTTGAATAGATAAATAAGATGTTTTAGCAATTTGAGTTACAATAGGCTCTTCTTCACTGATTCATTCATGCATTTAAGTTAAAGTTTTAGTGGGTGTGGATAGTTTGAAGTAGTTAACCTCAGGTTGGCGTCTTATAACTCAGAGACACTCCAAGCAATCTCTATGGATGGTTTTGGCATCGAGCCGCAAAGAAGTTAGGGTTGTAGCACGAGTTTTGGGTGGATGATTGATTAATGTTCTTGTTGAGGCAGACAGCAGCAGCCACTAATGAAGTAGTTATTCAAGCTTCATTTGGTAAATTACACAAGAAAAAGGAAACATTGACATTTTAGAGCATGATCCTAATGTGTTTCAAATGTACCTTTTACTCAGAAATAAGCACGTGGTCGCGACAAATCAAGCATGCATCGGAAGAAATTCTCGATGCCTGCCCGGAAAAGTTGAGTGGTCGAAGAATTGAAATTCCAGTTAAATCGACATAAATTTGCAAAGAAACAGCCATGAAAGAAGTCGAATTTCTACCCATTTTCACTCCGACAGCCAAAACCAGGTTCAGTTCTTCAAACAGCCCATGGTTTTAGGAAATCGAGCACCCCTTTTGGCTGCTTTAATGAACAGTAACAAACTAAGAAAAGTGATGAAGTGGAAGGCATGGCTGCTCATCGTTGCCAAGAGGTAGAACTATACCTATATATAAAGTTCCATCCTCGTCTTCTACGAATCAGATGTCGGAAAACATGAGTTCCATCGAAGGAGTATGCTTCACAGAAGAGCAGGAAGCTCTGGTGGTGAAATCATGGAATGTGATGAAGAAGAACGCTGCTGAATTGGGTCTCAAATTTTTCATCAAGTAAGCAACCCCGTCTTTCTCATCGTCTTTCATCTCTCCTCAACAATTGCCCAATCTCTAAAACCCTAATTCCTTAAAAACCACAATAGGATATTTGAAATCGCGCCGTCAGCCAAGAAGCTGTTTTCGTTTTTGAAGGACTCCAACGTTCCTCTGGAGCAGAACAGGAAACTCAAAACGCACGCCTTATCTGTCTTCACCATGGTAACCAATCCACCTTTTCCCCGATTCGCGATCAACGAACAGAAAAACAGAGGTTTACCATCACTTTTTTTTTGAAACGCAGACGTGTGAATCAGCAGTTCAGCTGAAGAAATCTGGGAAGGTGACTGTGCGGGAGTCGAGCTTGAAGAAGATCGGTGCCGTCCATTTCAGCTACGGGGTGGCCGACGAACATTTCGAGGTACGTTAGATGCGTTTATTCGTGATTGGAAGACGAGATATTCACAGAAAGCGTTTTGCAGGTGACCAGATTCGCGCTGCTGGAGGTTATAAAGGAGGCAGTTCCAGAAATGTGGTCGCCGGAGATGAAGAGTGCGTGGGGACAGGCTTACGACCAGCTTGTTTCCGCCATTAAAGCAGAGATGAAGTGATTGAAGTTGCTCTGTTGTTTGAAACAAGAGCTTGGGGAAGCCATGTGAAATGATTGTGTTACTTTTGCATAAACTATAACGTTGAAATATATATTTTTCAAATTTCATGTCCAGTTAGTAACATTATGGCTATTACTTTTTGTTATTTAATAAATTAATCTATAGTAGTGTAGTTATTGTTATAATAATTTAATTTTTATGAAAAATAGTTAAAACCCAAAAAAGACGTAAAATTTTGGCTTAATAGTTCAAAATCGGGCTTCAATTTTTTAAAAAACTTTTTTTTGGCTCCTCGAACGCTCAAAACAGGATTACTGTGTCTGTATCGAATACACTCATCATATTTTGGACGGACGATTGACATTATTTTTTTATGAAATTTTTGTTTTTAATAAATTAGCAAATCTTATTAGAATAACTTTAAATTTTTATCACATAAGATACTAATCTGCAAAGTTTTAATTTTTTTTGACATTTTTATAATTTAATATAATTTTTTAACTAACTTTTTTATTTTATGCATTTAAAAATTATAATAAATCGTAAAATTATTAAAACTTTAAGAAACTTTGTAGACTATTGTATGACAATATTGTAAATGTATGAAGAAAATTTCAAAAAAAATTATTATCTTAAGAAATTTTAACTGAATTAGTTTGTTTATACATTCAAAAAATTATAGTAAATCGTAATTTTTTTGAATTTACGAAAATTTATAAATTATTGTCTTCTAATATTTTAAACTTTTAATAAGTTTTAAAAAAAAATTATCGACATATAAAGTTTTAACTGAAATTATTTTTTTCTGCATTAAAAAATTTATAGTAAATTGCATAAATCTTGAAAAGTTTTAAAACTTTACATATTAGTCTATTTTATTGTTGAAAATGTGAGAAAAAATTGAATTTTTTCAATAATATTTTCTTATCTAAATTAATTAAAAATAAAAATTAAAAAATAATAATATTAATCGAACATCCGAATAAGAGTGAGTGTATGTGATATAAAGTCCAAAAAAGTTTCTTTTTTAAAATCTTGACTAGTTTGAGCTATTAATCTTGTGAAAAAATGAAGGACAAGTACATGATGTGTCATGCTTGGTGATAAAGTAAATATTAATTCGCTTATTGTACCATGGAGATAGTTCCACTTGCACTCGATATCTCAAAATTCTAATTTTGAAATTTACTATAATTATGACAAACATCTTAGCTTTTTATAAGTTATTAATTTTGTATTTGGTGAACACATTTAGTCGATGAAGGATGAATAGAAGGCTTTGAAAAATATATTTTGTCGAAAAGTCTAATTTTCAATTGATTAACAGAATTGAAAAAAATGAAAATTTATAATTAGTAAGTTTTTTTGTTTCTCTACATATAGTTAAAGTTAACCAAATTGATGAAATTTGCCAATTAAATCGAAGAACATTGTTATTAGTAGAGTCAGAATCCGAGCGAGCCGGCTCGAGCTCGACCACCCGACTCGCAAGCTCGATCGAGCGAGCCTAGAGAACCCGAATCGTTCCTCCATCCTCGCCGTCGTCGTCGTCGTCTCTTGCCGAATCATTCCCCCAACCCCTTCTACGTCGTATCGTCGAAACTTCATTGTCGTCGTCTTCGTCGCCGACGCTCGCCCTCGTCGCTCGTCAACCGTCGGTCGCTCATCATTCGTTGTTCGGTCGTCGCCTCCGGCTCTGGCTCTGCCTCACTCTCTCGCCTCTCGCCTTCGGCCTCTCAGCCTCCCTCCCTCTCTCTCTCTCTCTCTCTCTCTCTCTCTCTCTCTCTCATAAGGCCGTTGCATTGATCCAACGGCTAACAATCTAGCCGTCGGATAATCCAACGACTAGAGTTTTGAGTTATTATAAAATGGGGTAGAGAGTGNATATTTTCTTATCTAAATTAATTAAAAATAAAAATTAAAAAATAATAATATTAATCGAACATCCGAATAAGAGTGAGTGTATGTGATATAAGAGTCCAAAAAAGATTTTTAAAAAAGTTGTGATGGATTGAGCTATTAACTCAAAGTCAGACATTTGTTGGGTTTTAATCTTGTGAAAAAATGAAGGAAAAGTACATGATGTGTCATACTTGGTGATAAGTAAATATTAATTCACTTACTGTACCATGGAGATAGTTGCACTTGCACTCGATGTCTCAAAATTCTAATTTTGAGATTTACTATAATTATGACAAACATCTTAGTTTTACATAAGTTATTAATTTTGTATTTGTGAACGCATTTAGTCAATGAAGGATGAATCAAATTGAAAAATATATTTTGACCAAAAGTTTAATTTTCAGTTGATTAACAGAATTGAAAAAAAAGAAAATTTATAATTAGTAAGTTTTTTTCATTTCTCTACGTGTTGTTAAAGTGCCAATTAAATCGAAGAACATCATTATTATTAGAGTCAGCATTCGAGCGAGCCGGCTCGAGCCCAGGAGGCGAGCCTAGCTCGAGGTCGACCTCCCGACTCGCGAGCTCGAGCGAGCGAGCCTAGCGAACTCAAATCGTTCCTCCATCCTCGTCGTCGCCGTTGTTGTCGTCGTCCCTCGTCGTCGTTGTCATCGTTGTCGTCGTCGTCGTCTCTTGCCGAATCATTCCCCCAACCCCTTCTACGTCGTATCGTCGAAAATTCATCGTCTCCGTCTCCGACGCTCACCCTCGTCGCTCGTCAACCGTCGGTCGCTCGTCACTCGTTGTTCGGTCGTCGCCCCCGGCTCTGGCTCTGCCTCCCTCTCTCGCCTCTCGCCTCCGGCTTCTCAGCCTCCTTCCCTCTCTCACGCTCTCTTGCGCTCTCGTCTCTCTCTCTCTCTCTCTCGCAACGGTCATAAGGCCGTTGGATTGATCCAACGACTAACAATGTAGGCATTGGATAATCCAACGACTATAGTTTTGAGTTATTATAAAATGGGGTACGGAGTGTCAGAAATTTTCACTGATTTCTTTTAATTTATCTCAAGCTCTCACACTCTCAATCTCACTTTACCACACATTGTTTCTCGTGTATTTGATTGTTATTCAAACAATTATCAATTACTCATCGAGGTGTGCGTACAATTAATTTGTTAAGTTATCGTTAATGTTAATTTGTATTGTTGACTATTTTTTTAAAAATTTTGCAGGACTCGTAATTGTGGAACTACAAATTATCAATTACCACGTACAAGTTATCATCGAGTAATTGGTGAACAATATCAATTTAAATTTGTTTTTCGTTAGTAATTTATATCGATATGGATGCACACTATGTACAATTTGAATCGTTTTCTTCCGATGATGACGACATTCAAGAAATTAGATCTAGTAATCCCGCATTTTCTATTGGTCACATATCCGCACATGCATCTACATCTTAATTGAAATCTAAAAAATCAAAAACATCTGATGTTTGGAAACATTTTGAATTGGAACAAATACAATTAGGGGGAAAATAAAAAATAAAACGCAATGCAAATATTGTGCAAAACACTACGTACGAATCAACCACTAACACTATTGGTCGACATTATAAAATATGTCACGCACGCGAGCAAACGAGAGACCGGACCCAATTACAATTACGGGTGGGCAACCCAAGCCCGACCCACGGTCTCAGCCCGACCCGCAGCTTAGGGTCGGGTTGATAATGTAAAATTCAGGTTTTTTTAAAATTGGGTCGAGTTTACATTATTTGTTTGGGTTTTGGGTCGGGCTTCTATTTTTATAAAACCCACGGGCCCGACCCAAAACCCGAAGTGGGCAGTGAAGTGGCCAAGTAGGTTCTATAATCGCGAAGTGTTATCTTCTTCGTTTGTATCTCATTCGAGATTTTCGTCTTTCGACCTAGGTTCAGTCAACCCCGCCGCCTTCTTCAGACAACAATCCATAGATTTCGACCTAGGTTCAAATCCATACAGGATTTGATAGATGTTTGATGACTATTTTTTACCGATGTTTTTTATGGATGTTTTTTATCTTGAAATATTTTTTTGTATGGGACCAAAAACCCAACCCGACCCAACCCAAATGGGTTTGGGTCGGGTTGTCTCATAGATATCGGGTTTCGGGTCGGTCTTTGGTTTCGAGTTTGGGACCAAAGCTTAAATGGGTCGGTACTGGTCGGCAAAAAACCCGACCCAAACCGACCCATGCCCACCCCTAATTACAATTAAGTGTTGGTGGTGGAAGAAATTTTGTGTATTCACACAAAAGATTACGTGAAAGTGCTGCAAAATATGTAGCACAAAAAGAAGTCTCGCTATCGAAGTTATAGCGAAGTCATTGAACAATTTGTGAGGGAATACGTTAACTCTAGTTTTAGACGAATTCCTCGTAGTACTTTGCGAGGTGACATCATTAAAATGTACAATAATGTGAAAAATGAGTTAGTTGTATTATTTTCTCACGCACTTGCTATGTGTATTTGTATTACGTTAGATTTATAGAGTGCACCTAATACACTCGGATATATAGTCGTCACTTCTCATTTCATTGATGATAGATAACAACTTCATAAAAGAATATTAGGATTTCGTAGTTGTGAATATCCTAATAACGAAATAATTATTTATCGATACTGTGTGGCTATTTTACAATTTAATTTAAATGATATGTAATTTAAAAAAAATAATAAATATATTCACGTATGTTCGGCTCGTTTGGCATTGCTATATAAGCTCGACCGGTTTGACTCGAATAGGCTCGAGCCAAAATTTTTGAAAAAAAGCTCGACACGCTTGACTCGAATAGACTCGACTAGCTCGGGTCGAAAAACTCGACAGGCTCGACGAGCCGAAAAATTTCCAACTCGGCTCGCTCGAGTCGGCTCGATTGCCGACTCTAGTTATTAGCAATAGATACATAATAAAGTTTAAAATATTTGTTGATGATTTTTTAAATTTGAGATATCCATCGTAAATTCAGTGATAATTTCTAGGTAAAGTTGAATTCATTCTTTACAATAATTGTTTCTTGGTCAGAATTTATTTTAGAGCATTTGAGTTGAAAATAGAGGGAGAGAATTGGTGCTGCAAGTGATAAACTGATGACTGGAACAATTAAAGGACATGAACAGATCCATCATGTTCAGCCCCGTGAAATGAGAGACCCAATGACCCCAGCAATGAGGGTCGTCGGATCGCCAAGAACAGCGGAGACCACAAACTGCACAGCCATGCCAGCCATTTCACCGCACTTCTTAGCCCTGCCACTGCACCTCGTCGGCCGGTTCTGAATCTTGTACTTCAAGCTAGGAATCTTGGTCTCCGATCTTGCGGCCTTTCCATGCTCATGATAAATCTCACGCCAGCTTTCCACGAGCATTTCCCTAACGCAGGCAACATGCAAATTGTACTTTTTGCATCTTGATCGGTAGCTCCAGCTTCTCCCTTTTCGGCCACACTTATGGCAGCGTGAGCTCACTTTGCGATTGAGAAAGAGCTTCACTTCGCCGTCGTCGAGCATCATGGGGAGCTTGGCGCAGCAGGGGTGGAGGTCGAAGCCACAAGCTTTGCAGTGGTAGACGAAGCCGGAGACGTCCTTCTCGCAGGCGTTGCAGTAGCGAGGGACGTCTCCGGGTGGGCGGGACAGAAACTGGAAGTTGCAGTCGATGTAGAAAGGGTGGGCGATGGTGGGCGATGCGTCGGCGCAATAAGCGTGTAGATCGAAGTCGCACGCGGTGCATTTGTAGCGCGATCCTATGCCCACTTCTTTGCAGCCGTTGCACTTGAACGGAGACTCCGTGTGCTCCAATTTCAAGCAGTGTTGAGGGTGGCTCCAGTGGCGGATCTCACTGTAACTCATCGTCGAGTTTCTTTCTTTTTTATTGATTTATACGATTTCTTCTGAATGTAAAAAGGGTTGTTTCGCAGAGGAAAAAGATTGGATTTTGAAGGGGAAGTAGAAAGGCTTTATATGGATTATGCACAGCGACTGGCTTGTGGATTAAGCAGAAAGAGTGGGAATGATATGCTTTGGATGGTGGCAGTAGTTGTGAAGTGCTCGCATGGGAATCCCCACGCCCAGTAAGCATCAGCCCAGACACAAGGCATATTAGCTAATCTCCCAAAGCAGAGCATCGTTCTTAAGAATTTATTAGGCTACAATTCAAAGACAATAAGACGCTAATTCAAAGACAATATCCACGGAATTATTTGAAAAAGACAAGAAATTGAGTGTAAAATGGCAGCTTCTGATATTGGGAGGTGCAGATCAGGCATTGGATTCACTTCTTTCCTGTGTACAGTGATCAAGTGGCAAGAAGGTGGACTGTGGTCTTTCTACCCTTTTCGCAGGAATTCCAGATTCTCTCTCAGGACCCAAGTGAAGAATTGACCAGTAAAAGAGACCTGAAAAGGGCATTTCTTTTTCCTTTTTGTTTTCAATTGTACTATTTCCGAATACTTTTGATCGTCTTCGTCGTTTCCAAAGCTTAATCTCGACTGTGACAAGGCCTGTCATTTGCAGAATAAAGTTGTACCAGAAAGAGAGAGCTCACTTGTTGAGAGGAGTTGAATCGATCCAATGGGCCTCGCCCATGGCTGCCTTGTTAGCCACTGTTTGAAGCCCATGGCAGCAGCGGTTGGATTGCCTACTCTGCTCTCTGTTCGTGAAAAAGTCTTCATGACAGCACTTTACGATTGTCCGAGTCTGCTTAATACTCATGCATATCAATGCTTTCACGAATTTCGGTGTAAGACTTTTTCATCGATAATCGTATAGTGTTCATTTGCACTGAAATCAGACTCGGATGCTACCGTAAAAATATTAGGTGTTACTAAATTGCGTACAAGCTACGGTATCTATAGAGAATTTGTCAATGGAATTAGAGAGGGGAATATGGAAATAACCCAGGAATGTAATCCAAAGGTTCATACTTTTACTGCATTAATGGTGAACTTTTACCAAGATGGTTTGGTTGAAAATGTGGGGGAAATTTGGGAACAATTTGAGAAATCAAAGTTGGTCCCAAATAAATATAGCTTCAGCATTTGGATGGCAACACTTTGTGAAGCAAAAAGATGGACAAAGTGGAGAAGTTGTGGGAAGAAATGAAACATTACAAAGTGACACCTGATGTTGTCTCTTACATCACTATAATTGGCGGGTATTGCAGAATGGGAGATCTTAAAAGGCCTGATGAGTTTTCTAAAAAATGGTGTCGATTGGAGTCGACTCTACTTGCACCGCCTATGAACATCTCGTATGTGTCTCTTCTATGATCGGGAATGTCGGGTTGTTAATTGAGTGAATGGTTTCCTGACGGTTCATTAATCACTTAGAGCCATTTTATGATGATTCCAGAAAATCAACACGCGAAGTCCTTCGGGACATCCGATAAAATTAGAACGATACAGAGAAGATTAGCATGGTCCCTGGGCAAGGATGACATGCACAAATTTTTGCCCGCACGGGCATAACTCAGTTGGCTCAGAAATGGTAAATTGAGTACAAGAACATAGTTTCGACGTCTGCGCTATCTTAGTATAAGAGTTGTTACCTCCGATGTTTGGGTAGCTCCTTGGGATATCAGGTAGAGGCCTTCTATCTCTGGGTCGCCGAGTCACCGTGATTTAACCTTCTCACAAACTGTCGGGCCGAAGTGTGGGAGTACTGAGGACGATGAATTTTGCCTTTTAAATACAAGAAAATTAACACGCGAAAAAATGCTTGGAAAGTAACATTTTGATTGAGCTTCTTTTTCAGGTACCAAATTGATTGTCTCCCTTTTCGAAATCAATACAATTATCTCTTTTCTGATATTATTCTATGTGTCTAGTTTTCGTTTCGACTTCAAACAAAATATTCGATTGCGCCAAAATGGTATAAAAACGAGGATATTCGGCTCACTTCACGGGGTCAGAAGTTCCCGTAGAACGAATTACCAACAATGAACAAAGATATTGCGATCACTTTGTCCACAATTTTGAACCAATCGATCAACATATCATTGCAATTAATGAGGCCTTTTGCAATCTTCCACTGATGATGGCTATGATGATTGCAGAGGGCGGATCTCCATCATTGGTCAAATTATAGCGTTCTGGTCTCCAATCCTATTGCAATTTGCAGCCACCCCAGCAGACTCCATGGAATTTCTTTTTTGGGTTGTGGAAAGAATTGACGATTAAATCGCAAATCAACATTTTTCTGTTCTATTAATTTCCCAGTTCCTAAGCGTCGTTAGTTAAATTAATTGATTTTAATATTTATTAAAGCTTAGAAAATTTTGGTTTGGAGATGAATGACCTTTAAAGTTGATAGATTGAAGAATCACAGAGATGGAAGCAACCAAAGGTTGAAAAGGGAAGAAGCCATGGATAAAAACCAAGACAAGAAAGCCATGGTAGCAGATATTTGGTATCTACTACAAAACTTGGTAGGACAGTACGAACCGCCGGAGTGGAGCAGGAGATCGGCAACGCTGGCCGTCGAACACGCCGCCGCCAGGGTTAGAAGTGAGAGCACCTGTAATTTTTGTTTTTAACTATATTTTATTAGTTTGCAAATACTTCTTGAATTCAGAGAATGATAAGAGAAAAATGGCGTTGGACGGTGCTTATTACCCAATCTCCGATCACGATGATTAAGAGCGTTCCCGGTTGCCGGAGGGGGGATTTTACCAGAACAGAGTAGCCATCGACCACTGCTAAGGTAAAACTCCATGGAATGACCAGGCCCATCACTGTTACTAGGTAGCTGCCATGAATTTAATCAACGGAGAAAAATCTTAAACAAAATGACCCACAAGAAGGAAATTCAAAATTCTGATTGAAAAATGTGTATCGAAATTGAATGCTTCGTTTGATTAAACCCCAATTTTTATTTTTCAGTTGACTTGATGGGCGGACAGAGAATTTGAGAAATCGAGTTTGCAGAATTTCGATCATGATCGCCGAATTCCGGCATAGTTTTCGAGTCTGCAAATAAATTGGATTATTTTATCCATCGAATTCATCGTTCCAATCGACATATAAAGAAACTAATCAATAATCACACGAGTAGATCATTGGGGTTTTGATTTATTCACCATAGAATCTGCAGAAGTTGAAGAAGACAAAAAGATTACCAGAAAGCGGTGTAGCTGTAGAACTCGACACCGACGGACATGAAAAGAAGCGAAGCACATGAAAAAATGGTCTGTCCCAATCTCAGAGAGAAGCTGGCGCTCGTACCCAATGACCCCGGCACTTCGTCCATGTCTTCTCTGCATTCAATTCACAAACCCTCATCTCGTTTCTTCCCTTCTCAACATCTCCGATCAATAATTACTGTCCGAGCTTTCACGGTCAAGAGAGCAGCCCTTTTCAGAGATTTCCGGCGAGAAATCTAAGGTGGTGGGAAAGAACAAAACGGGTTCGACACTTGGTGGTTTGTTTGTCTTTCCTCCGTTTTGGTTGGCACGTTTGGGGAGCTCTGCACTTTTAACACAACAGGAAGAATGTCATTGCTGCCATTTAAGGCTCCCTTCTACAAGACTCCTACGCTTTTATTTTCTGGTTTGTTTTGGTCATCGTCTTCCCATCCTGGCCGTTCGATCGTTCCATAAACAGTTCCCTGTTTATATAATTCAGTGAATAGTAATTTTCAGTTATTCGATTGACCATTTCACCGAACAAGATTTCGATTCAGCCGCTGATGGGTTGGTCTCAGTACCAAACAGGCGGATGAAAGACACCATTTTTACCCTCAATTATTGCTTTTCCCGAACATTTGAAGGAACCCACTACGTAATTCTGGATCTGGAATCCAATCATGGGCAGGGGTTGGGACGAAAAGCGCAGGCCTCTGCAAATTGCATCCATTTTCAACGCTTTTGAAATTAAATAATTGCAGAAATCAGCCATAGCAATGGCTCCCAAATGATAGGGTTTTTGATTGGCCAAATGTCACGCCCACAATACCCTAAGACTCTCTCCTCCATTAGTGAAAAGAGAAAAGGGAATCTGGTTTTTCATGCCCAAAAAAAGAACAGCAAATCGAATTTCAGAAAATTTGATTAACTCCTAAAAACTAGTGAAATGAAAACATATAATTACAGCCAAATGATGGGTGGGGTAAATAGAACAGCAAACATGCGACGAAAGAGCCACGTTTTATTGTCTATTTTAGAAGTTCTGGTGATTGTATTTTGTCGGCAGAAAGTCATTGGTGGGCATTTTTTGTCTTACCAATTGAGCAACTTGCCACCTCTCTCTCTCTCTCTCTCTCTCCTCCTCACCTTTCTCTCTCTAACCTTTATCCATTTATTCTTCCCCTTAAACTCCTCAAGCCTCCTACTTAACAAGTTTTGGCATCAAAATCAATTGAGAGTTAAAGCTGAACACAATTGGACTCAAAATAAACTTACCAGATGGAGGGTAGTGGCTCACCAAGTCTCTGAACTCCAATTAGACTAGTGGCCCTGTTTCTGCATTATATAATCACAAAACTACCACTATATCATTTCCTGTAATATTTGAAGTTGCAAAGTTTTTGATTTGTGAACATTCGGTTGGAAAATTCACGGTCAAACTGAACAGGGGGTTGATATTCTGGTTGTTTTCTTATCTGAAGCAATTGTTTTCACAACATATTTGGATATGAAAGAACTTCAGGCTTGTGACTGTTCATTTGTCTCAACTGAGTACAACTCATTTAATATTAGTAACAATAATCCAAAAAATACCATCATTTGACTCAAATCCTACTAAATGAAAATCTAAAATGGATACGAGCAACTGACAATATATGATAGGCAAAGCCAATACTCAAGGCTTACAAACTCCTCACATTCCTCTTCATCCTGAAACAATGCAAAATAAATTAACAAATAAGTAGATAATCAATCCATCATGTTTATTAAATCAATTAAAATATATCTAAAAGACAGATGCAAAACTGCCACACTTCCTATGATAAAAAACGACCACACAGTATGCTTGCATAAAATTAAGGGGATGTCCACACAGCAAGTGAATACACTCTATGAAGTGCGTAGGAATGTTTTAAGCTTTGAAATTTTCAGAGATGGTTATAAATCCATGGATGACAACTTATCATCATTCAAAATGCCCGTGAGTTATGGACCATTGCTTTGTGAAACTTGTTTCTACTATTTGAAGATATGACAGCTGAAAAACTAACCAGACCTAATTCAATAGGACTAATAAAAAAATTTGATTTTTCCTCTGATCAATCTGAATCATTTCTTGAGTTTTAAAACATGTCTCCTTTTATAACTGTTTTTGCTTCCTCCAAACAAACCTCTTTTCAGGTTACCAGCACGACAAGGCATCATGTTTTACAATACTTGGGTCTCTGACTTTCTAAGCATTTGAAGTTTCCTTTCAAGTAAATCACTATTATTCTTAAGATCACAGTGGTGAACTCATTGATTTTTTTCCCTACCATTAATGAAAATTTGATCATTTTCACTGCTTCAATGGATCTTAAACTCTAATAAATAAAACTAAGTATCTCCCCATGTGATTTCTAAGTTCTAAAAATGAAACGCTTAGGTGAAACACCAGCGTTTCTTGCCACCATGGAGGAAATCTAGCTCTACGGAACAGGAACACCTCAAACATCAATCTCATTAGGCCTTTTACAGTCAATAGAATCTTAGAATCAAGTACTATAACTGTAACCAAATTCGAAAATGAAATAGGGAAGTCAGTAACATTAAACAGAACAGGGTAATTTACATAATGAGAGCACATATATAAATAGTAAACTTTCAACGTCAAAAGGGTACTTCGACTTCTTAAATCCTAATATGCAAGTCACAGAGCTCATAATTAACAAAACCCACAAACTCGGACATATTAAGGCATTCATATTCACAAAAAAAAAAAAAAGAAAATCACAGCCGTCTTCCTTAACCTCGTCCACTGAAGCCAAACATATACCTTAAAAAAAACGATGAATTCACAAGCTCTGAGCCTGAAATCTAACTAAAATTCCCCCTAATTTAAAGGCTATTAAACACCAAACAAATAAGCAGAAAGAAAAATAAACGATTAAAAGGAGTTTAAGAATTCGTACTTCAACAACCAAAAGGTTAGTCAGAAAGAAGACTCTAAAACTCGAGCTTGAGTTCTTCCTTTTCAGCGGAAAGGAGGTGAAGAATGTAGGGGGTGGCCCGAATCACAGCAACCCAAGCACCGAACATGGCGACGTGGGTGCGCAGCTGTTTAAGAGCAACTGCCTTGTCCGGCTTACGCATAAACATTCCAGGAAACATTTTGATTTCAGAGTCGATAGAATCAGTGGCAGCAGCGCAGTTGCTACGGCTTCAGCAGAGAAACCCTAACGATGCCGTTCGTTTCTCAATGAGACGCCCTAAATTGGCCCGGAAGGAGTCTGTATTTTATTTTCACACGTGGAAATTCTCCCCTTTTTTATTATTTATAACTGCTAAATTCAAAATTAAACTTCCAAATTCATCTAATTTAATAAATCAACTTGGTAGGCATAGTAAAATCTCAAATTTTCAATTCTAGAATTTTACAAACTTTTTTACGAAATTTAGCTAAATGTTTATCGTATTCGGAATGTTATTTTGTCATTTGTGTCACGTATGTCCCTCGAGAAAATTTAATAAGAAATTGAATCTCGGGCACCGCATGCTATTTTGTCATTTATGTCTACATATGTTACTAAGTTTATCATATTTTAAACCTTATAAAAATAAAAATAACTTCTTAAAAGATATATATAAGATAAGTGTCTTGGAAAATATTGACATTGTTTGGCTCGGCTCGCTCAACTCGAATAGACTTAAGGCTTGCGAGTCAGCTAAAAATAATTTTTTTTTAAAAGAAAGCTTGACAGGCTCGATAAGCTATGCTTGAAAAACTCGACAAGGTCGATGAGCCGAACAGTTGCGGGCTCAGCTCGGTCAAGTCGGATAGAGTTAGCAATTGAGCGGCTCAAGCGAGCCGAGCTTGTCGAGTGTATTCGAGCCTAGCTTGTCGAGTTTTTTTTCCAAAAAACTTTGGCTCGAGCCGGCTCGCGAGCCGAGTCAAACGAGACGAACATACGTAAATATATTTATTATTTTAAAAAAAATTACATATCATTGAAATTAAATTGTATGAATTCTAAAACTACAAACGTAAAAAATTACATATAAAAATATTACAAGTGTAAAAAACTACATATAAGAGTATTACAAGTGTAAAATATTACATATAAAAAAATTACAACTGAAAAAATTTACATATAAAAAAATAAAATTGTAAAAAATTATATATAAAAAAATACAAGTGTAAAAATTACATAAAGTTACATTTTAGAAGTTAATAATTTTTGAATTCTAAATTTTTGAACTCTTCCATTAATTCATCATCTCGTTATTAGTTTATTGAAAGATCATCGTTCAAATTCTTCAAGCATATAAACGTCTCCATGAGATCTGGTGAAAAATTTCCTTGTTGATCGTTGAATAATTGTCCACCTACACTAAAAGCAGACTCGAAAGTTACAGTAGAAACATGTGGTGTTAGTAAATCGCGTGCTATTTTAGAAATAATCAGATAGAAGACCGCGTTATTTTTCTACCAACTCAAAATATCAAATGCATTATCATGAGAAAGTTGATAAAGAATGTCTAAATAAATATCGAGGTCATTTTTATCGGAACTATAAGAATGCACATCGCTATCAATTTATTCATCACTGACAGTCATACTATTAAGTGATTGTCCAAAACGGGAACTAATTCTAGAAGTAGACGCCACATTAGACGAAGAAAATGAACGAGAATTACTATATTTATGTTGATAAGAAGTAAATAAATTAGAAAGATTATTTCTTAATGAAGCTACCGAAACTACAAACATTAGCCCTAAGTTACAAAAAATCGTATCAAACATCAATTTATAATATTTAATTTTATATATATGATGCATAATGCAAGAAAATAAAAATATGTTGGGTATGTCAAGCCAATAATTTTTACATTTTTGTTTTCATTTTTTCAACGAATTCAGAAAATTCATCTATATTTTTATCTCTCGAAAGTACCCTTTAAGTTTACAAATATAGGAAGAACAAGATGCGTAGTCGGGTAATAACACGAAAATGGAATGAGAATAATAGAAATATTTTGGATTGGCGGATTTTTAATGATTACCCGAAAAATCAAATTCGGGATAAACTTTGGGCGCTTGGATCTCACAAACGGGGGTGAGAGTCTTAAAGAAACTTGGAGTAGAACTTAAGGAATGAAGGTAGAATATGGTCTCCAAAAATTACGGGATTCTCACTCACGGATTTAAAGATATGATGACGATGGTGAAAACGGTTAAGGAGATAATTTAGGGTTTTCTTAGCAGATCCGGGAAAACGAGAATGAATTTGAAATGATTGTAACTTGTAAACGGGGGTGAGTTTGGAGCTGAAATTTGGAGGTTTTTTAAATGAATAAGGGTAGAAGAACACCTCAAAATTTGGAAAAATTCTCACGGATGGTTTGAGAGTTGTTGAGGCGAGATGGAAGACGGATGCGGAGTGGCCGGATACGGGGATTTAATAAGCCAACAAGGGAGGGAAATTCGTGATCTCATTCGGTAGGCTAAGATCCACCGAATATTCAATTTGTCGCACAAAAATGAAAGGATAATGTGAACCAATGAGGAGACTTGTTTTGAAACAAGATAAACTCCACTTTGAACGGGTCACAAAACCCTTCATTTTGTACCCAAAAGACCCTCTTATCAGCCAAAGAAAAACCCCTATGCAAATCCATGCAACTCATGCAAAAAGTTCACACAAATAAAAACTAACTGGGAAACACCATAACCCTAATCCGAAACCCTAAAATTCAGCGTGGATAAAACACTAAATAATCCTATGATAACTTCACTTCCTTATGTGTCCTTGAAGTTCTTTGATTCGGGATTGGATTTCTTGGAAGATTTCTCCACTTCTTCATGCGCCTTCATAGTAATCAGTTGCGGTATTGAATTCAATCCTTCCACTGATACTTCTTCTTGCCAAGTTAATGTATAGATCGGCTTCTCCTTATCCATTATCGTGGGTTCCAATATTTTGAAATCATGTTGAGCTTCTCCTACAAAAAGAACAAACTTGTTAGAAATATCCCGAGCTCGGGCTCGGGTGATGGCTCCTTTAGGTTTAATGTCGGATAGGATATCCCGAGGCATGTCATCGGGTAATAAATTCCTGATTATTCTTTAGTATCTTCGAAAAATGGCTTAAAAAAATCAAAAAATAAATTAGTTATATCACAACTACATTTATCTAAAGTAATACCTTGTGTTTTTTACTAATAAAATGATAAATAACATTCTAATACATTTTAGCATGTTCTAACATTAAATAAGTTAAATTCAACCTTGTTGATATATCTGTTTTTAATTTTATAGGTTAGAGGTTAGCCGCTTTATAAAATTCATTATATTCTTGTTGTCTTGAGTTAGAAAAAGTAATAAAAGAAATTACATTTCTAATTGCATCAATATGCAGAGAAATAAATTACATGTCATCTTTAATAATTAAATTTAAAATATGACAAACACAACGTATATGAAAAGGCGAAGATTGACATTTATCAAATTGAAATAATCTTTTAAATTGCAAAATACAAACATCATTAGTAGAAACATTATCTAAAGTAATACTAAAAATTATATCTCTAAAATTATATTATTTAAAAATGGCCACAATGTATCGATAAATAATTATTCCGTTATGAGAATATTCACAACTATGAAATCTTAATATTCTTTTATTAAGTTGTCATGTATCATCAATGAAATGAGAAGTGACGACTATATATTCGAGTGCATTAGGTGCACTTAATAAGTCGGACATTATACAAATACACATAGTAAGTGCGTGTGAAAATAATGCAATGAACTCATTTTTCATATTATTGTATATTTTAATGATGTCACCTCGCAAAGTACTACGAAGAATTTGTCTAAAACTAGGGTTAACGTATTCCCCCATCAATTTTTCAATGACTTTGCTATCAAACATCGATAGCGGGACTTCTTTTTGTTCTACATATTTTGCAGCACATTCGCGTAATCTTTCGTGTGAATAGACAAAATTTTCTCCACAACGAACATTTAATTGTAATTGGGTACGGTCTCTTGTTTGCTCTTGTTCATGATATTCTTTATAATGTCGACCAATAGTGCTAGTGATAGATTCGTACGCATTGTATTTTGTAAAATATTTGCATTGCGTCCTATTTTTTTATTTTTCCCCCTATTTGTAATTCTTTATATTCAAAATATTTCCAAACATCCGACGTTTTTTATTTTTTAGATTTCGGTGAAGATGTAGATGTATGTGCGGATGTATGACCAATAGAAAATGCGGTATTACTAGATCTATTTTTTTAAATGTCGTCATCATCGGAAGGAAATGATTCAAATTGTACTTACTGTGCATACATATCAATATAAATTAATAAAAAAAAAATTTAATTGATACCGTTCACCAATTACTCGATGATAACTTGTACGTGGTAATTGATATTTGTAATTCCACAATCACGAGTCCTGCAAAATTAAAAAAAAAACTAGTTAACAATACAAATTAACATTAACGATAACTTCACAAATTAATTGTACGCATCTACGATGAGTAATTGATAATTGTTTGAATAACAATTAAATACACGAGAAAAATTGGTTGGTAAAGAAGATTAAGAGTGTAAGAGCTTGAGAGAATTTGAGAGAAATCAGTGAAAATTTCTGACATCCCTATCCTCTTTTATAGTATCCCAAAAATCTAGCCATTGAATTTTTCAACGGCTAGATTTTAGACCGTTGGATTATCCAATTGCTAGATTGTTAGCCGTTAGATTCTTATGACCATTGAGTGAGAGAGAGAGAGAGCGCGCGAGAGAGCGATAGAGGCCGAGAGGCGAGAGAGGAGAGGCGGAGCCAAAGGCAACTAGCGAACGGCAAGCGACGAGCGACCGACGGCCGACGAGCAACGAGACGCAGACGACGATGAGACGCAGACGACAACGACGGACGACGACGACAACGGGAATGGTGAGCATCGGCAGCCGGGGATGGAGGAATTGATTTGGGCTCGCCAGGCTCGCTCGCTTTGGCGAGCGAGCCCGGGAGTTCGGCCTAGGCTTGAGCCTAGCTCGGCTCGACACTAGAGTCGACTCTAATGACATGTCTATACACTATAGTATATTGTTACTATTTGACTCCGCCCCACTTTTATTTACAATGTTTTAAATGAATATTCTTTCCATTTAATTCAAGCTCTCTAATCATGGTAATTACTTTTTCAGAACAAAAAGTATAACATTATAAATATTTATTTTATTTTTGTCGGTCACCCAAACGACATAATTATATCATGCGGTTGATTAATGGTGAGAGGGACATATTGTTTAAACTTGGTGGCTTATTTGTTGTAGTTAGTGCTGTCAAACGAGCGAGCCGGCTCGAGCCAAAGCTCGAGCCCGTACCAAGTCCAGCATGTCGGCTCGCAAGCCAGCTCGCGAGCTGGCTCGGAATACCTGTAGTTCAGTCGACCCTTAGTGTAACAGCGGTCGACACTTAATTGACATTATAAATTGTGTAGGTTGACTGCATAAGAAGGTGTCGACCGCTAAATGTTCCAGAATGTTTTAGGTGTCAACCACATTTATATATGTCGACTGCAAAGTATTTATCGTTAGTGAAAGTGTCGACCGCCGATATAAAAGGGTCGACCGGTATACACAAAATGTCGACCGACGTTGTACAAAGAGTCAACCGGTATAATGTAACGGCTAGCCTTTGCATATTCAACGGAAACATCCGGTCGACCATGGAAATACTGCAGGTCGACCGGAGGTAGCTGTTATGAGGAAATTCTATAAATTTTAGGATTTAGCCGAGAATTTCTTACCCGAAACTCTCTATGCAAATCGTTGTCAAGTCATCGCCCTCGAAAGCCTTCTAGCTGTTGATCGTTCTATGATTCACTTAACAATCATCAACAAATCGTTGAACGGTATCAAAGTAGAATTTTTTTTAAAATAGTTTATTGTTTGTTATGGATTCACCGCCTAAATACGTAGAATTCGAAACATTTTCGTCTTCCGACGATGAGGTGCAAGAAGTTGCACCAATGAATCTGGCATTTTTCGTCAGATTGACACACACATCTGCACAAGCATCCACGTCTGCCCCTCGAGCCAAGAAATCGAAAACGTTGGAAATTTGGAAATATTTTGAAATCGTAGAAATGAACGTATGAACGAAAATAGAAAGTAGGACACAGTGCAATTATTGTGCCAATCATTATGCTTATGAATCCACCACTAGCACAATGAATCAACATTACAAAAAATATCACGAGCACTTGCACTAGAAAGATCGTATGCAATTGCAATTAAACACTCTTGGTACCAGAAATTTCGTTTATTTGCATGATAGAATGCGAGAAGGTGCTGCAAAATATGTGGCACAACGAGAGTTACCTCTCTCAATGTTTGATCACGAGGGAACCGTAACATTTATACAAAAATACATTAATCCAAGCTTTAAGCGAATTTCTCGCAGTACATTATGAGGCGACATAATAAATTGTATGAGAAAATGAAAAATGAGTTACTTCTTTTATTTTTGCATGCGCTCACGATGTCAATATGTATTACTTCTGATTTGTGGAGTGCACCCAATGCACTTGGGTATATTGTTGTGACTTCGCATTTCATTGATGCGAATTGGTAACTTAATAAATGCATTTTAGGTTTTCAGAGTTGTGAATACCCTCATAGTGGTATCACAATTTATCGATACATTGTTAGTATTCTACAAGAATACAATATAAGAGATAGAATTTTTAGTATTACGTTAGATAATGCTTCCGCTAATTATGTTTGTGTTAATCAGTTTAAAAAATATTATTATTTCGATAGTACTCAGTCTTCTTTTTTTCATATGCGGTGTGTTTGCCATATTTTAAATTTGATTGTTAAAGATGACATGCAATTTGTATCACCGCATATTGATGCTATTAGATGTGCAATTTCGTTTATTTCTTCGTCAAACGCCCGACAACAAGAGTATCGAGAATTTTGTAAAGCGGCTAACCTCAGAATTAGAAAACTAAAAACCGATGTTTAAACTTGGTGGAACTCAACATATCTAATGTTAGAAAATGTTAGACCGTATTGGAACGTCATTTTTTATTTTAGTAGTAGAAAGATACAATGTTTTACTTTGGATATGTGTAGTTGTGATATGACTAATCTATTTCTCAAATTTTTGCAACCATTTTTTGAAGCCACCAAAGAATGCTCGAGAATTTATTACCCGACTACGCATCGTGTGCTTCCGTGGTTTGTATGATTGACTTCTACTTTTGAAAGATATAAAAAAATTGATGCATTTAATGAAATCGTAACTTCAGTGGAATTTAAATTTCAGAAATATTGGCTTCAAGTATCTTCTATTTTTTCATTTGCTAGTATTATGCATCCAAAATATAAAATCAAGGGCACGAAGTTGATGCTTGATAAAATTTCGGAGAACCTAAGTTTCACCCCGTATGCAGTCCAAACACATTGCGTAGCGACCTTGCTACTTTGTTTGGTACTTACCAAACTAGATTTTTCAGTGCACGAACTCATACTTTGTCCGATGTGGCATCGACGTTGGGTGGTAGTTATGGTTTTAGGGGAGCGTTAAATCCTATAGATGCCATTGACGCCCAACTAGAAAGCGATGTACATTCATATGCTTTCGATAAGAGTGAACTCGACGTGTATTTGGAGTCTCGAGTTCGAATTTCTCGAGATGAGGCATTCGACATATTGGGTTGGTGGAAATCCAACGCTGCCATGTATCATGTGTTCTCGAACATGACACGGGATTTACTAACACCGCCTGTCTCAACTGTAGCTTCGGAGTCGACTTTCAGTGCAGGTGGACGCGTGTACAAGGGTCGACAGGTGGACGTTGTACATTAGAAGATCAAAATATTTTTCATTTCTTGTACGCGTGTACATTTGTTAAGGGTCAACCGCAAAGTAAGGGGTCAACTGCATCTCATTCCATAGCGTATTAGGGTGTCGACCGCAAAGTAAGGAGTCGACCGCCGTTCAATACAGAGCGTTTTAGGGTGTCGACTGCTTAGCAAGGTGTCGACCGCATCTCATTCCAGATCGTTTTAGGGTGGCGATCGCATAAGAAGGGGTCGACCGCATCGTTACTAGGTGTCGACTGCGAGCCCCATTAAATCTCAGACCGGTGCCCTAAAATCGCATTTTTCTGACGGTTTTCGACGACTTCCGACGCCCCACTCCAATTTCTTCGTATTTTCGCCATTGTCTGTTCTGAATCGTCAAGTGTAGAGGTAACTATCACTACTCCTCCATTTTACCTATTCGTTTGAAATGGCATCGACCTCGGGTACAAAAACTGTAAATTTTCCAAAAAATCCAAGGTTACCTCCGTTTCGATTCTGGTGAACCTATTGTAGGGCCTTCGCTTGATTCCAATTTGTATTTAGATTTAGAACGTCAACAAAATTTTTTATCTAATTTCCAATGCAAGTCCATTATTCCAAGCCGTGTTTTCCAACCGAATTCCACCGTCTTAAGCCGTGTTGATTTTTTATCACGAGTTATTCGACCGTGTTGGTTTGTCTGAGCTGTTTCAATTCCGGGGACCCTATTACGAAACCTCAATTCACATGTTTTATGCCAATTTTTCGTTTTCACCAAACCCTTTACAAGTGTCTAGTTATGTGTACGGAGAACGCATAACTATCACGTCTCGTAAGTTCAACGAGATGTTGAATTGCATTGGCAATGAGAGAGGCTCTCGCTACTATGAGTCTTTCACCGACTCTCCTTGTGTCGAAACTAGTGAATACACTCAGTTTCTCCGCTCTGTTGTGAAAAATCCTGACACTCACATTCCCCCTAAACCAAAAGCCAATGACTTGAACGTCACGGCTCGTCTTGTCCACCACATGCTCTCCTCTGTGGAGTATGTTCGTTCTTCTGTAATCTTTTCGAACAATTAGAAGACTTTTTTGTAACTTATTTTACTTTTTATTTGACACAATGAATTATTTCGGTGTTTATATTTTCATTCGTACAATGCATGATTATTAATTGTTAACTCTTTCACAAATTGATTTCAAATCGGATGCTATATATGTTGAATGTTATTGATTCGATGTTTCGATGCTATTGTTTTCGAGTTTCTTTGAAATATTGATTCGATACTATTATTTTTGTGTTTCTTTAGCATAATGGATGCGCCACATACAAACGTTATCATGTAATTTTTTTTTTGGATTGAAAAAAATAATAGGCATAAATTTTATATCAAAATTTAAAATTACATAATACGGAAAGTTATAAAACTTCAATATACGAAAACTAAATTTTTATGTTGGGCTCGTCTGGTTCGGCTTGTTTAGGCTCGACTAACTCGGTTCGGCTCGTTCATTTAGGCTCGAGGCTCGCGACCCGGCTTGATTGACAACATAGTTGTAGTTGTCCTTAGTAATTTGAATTGACAAATCAATTTANGATTGATTTCTATTTTTACGCTATTCCCAAACCATTTTGCAACCTTCAAAGGAAATTATAAGAGTTCATTCTAATTTTTTTTAACGATATACATTTTTACTATTTATTTTAATTTTTTTAAATTTAAAATTGTTAACAAATATAACTTTTGAAAGTTTATAAAACTTTTAAGAATAGCTTCTTATAATACAATGAATATGTAGTTAAAAAAATTAATTCATTTAGATAGTATTAGAATAGTAAATTAAGAGATGATAGATTTGGTACAAGAGTCTAGGTTCGACGCCTGCGATGTTCTAGTGTGAGAGTTGTTACCTCTAATGTTGGGGTAGCTCCTTGAGATATCAGGTAAAAGCCTCATATCTCTAGGCAGCTGAGTCACCGTGATTTAACCCTCTCACAAATTGTCGGGCCGGGGTGTGAGGGCCCTGGAAGCGAGAGATTTTGTCTTTTGGATACAATAATAGTAAATTAAGAAAATTGATAAAATTTAAAAAAAGAAATTAAAACTTACTCAACCATTCTTTCTAGAACGGGTAAAGGATGGCTCGAGCCTTTATTTGTTTTTATCTTTTTCAAAACTCAAGATTTTAGCTACGACTCTGGATTCAATTGTTTTTTTACCCTATTTCATTTTGGTGATTTCTCTTTAATTTTATTTCTATTTTCACTAAGAGCATATATTATAGTTTCCCTTATGTGAGTCTATTATTTCTTGTGCGTTCTTCTTTTCAACTCAAGTACTATTTAAGTAAGTGTAGAGTGAAACCAAAATCAATTTGGTGCATATAATTTACGTTAAAAATTAAATCAATATTTCAATTATTTTAAATAAAACTGATAATCAAACCAAATATCACAGTTTTGGATGAGTGTTCATCGGTTTAGTTTTAGCTCACAAAAACCAAAATGAACCGAACCAAACTAAATGGAGTCCCACCCGAACATAGTACTGTTGGCTTTGATTGTGCTACAGTACCGATTGTCTTATGAGCTATGAAGTTAAGCCAGTAAGATTTGGTCCTCCCTTGTAAATTGTAACTGAAAGTCTCAAATCCACCCTAGAGCCGGCAAACGAGCGAGCTGGCTCGACAGCTCGCTCGGCCGGCTTGGTTAGATGTCGAGCCGAGCCAGGCTCGGACCGGAAGAGTGCCGAGCCTGGCTCGCTCGAGCCTGTAGGTCGAGCCCGAGCCGAGCTCGATGGATGAGGCTCGCGAGCCTAACGAGCCAGGCTCGCCGTCCGTCGCCTCGCCTCGTCGGTCGTTCGAGTCGTCTCCTCACCGGATCTCGTCGCCAAGTCGGTCGTTTGCTTCCGTTGCCGAGCCAGATCTCGTCGCCTCACCGTCTGTTGCCTCGCCGTCCGTCGACTTGCCGTCCGTTGCCTCGCCGTCCGTCGTCGCCTGGCTCTCACCTCGTCGCAGATTGCGTTAGTGGCAGCGTCGGGAAGGGAGCAAGGGAGCGAGAGAGCGAGAGAGAGAGAGACAAGGTCGAAGGGCGATTCACGATTGTAGAGCCAGGCGATAATGACAGTTGATAATTTATTTAATGGGGAAAAAATGGGTATGATTGATTTTTTTAGTATAAATAGAGTTGATTTTGGTGTTAAAATTCACCAAAAATTTTCTTGAATTCTCTCAAGCTCTCGATTCAAATTCTCGTAACTACTTTCTCGTGTGTTGACGATTTATTCAAGCATTAACAAATTACTCATCGAGATATATTTTATCGGTAATATATCGTTA
>QAOC01027788.1:4037-37128 GCA_003255005.1 Begonia fuchsioides | reverse complement strand
TAAGGATCAAATATTTTTAGCAAAAATTATATAACTCAGAAATTGACCAAACATGAGATTTTAAGCAGAAATTTAAATTAAACTATTTTATATATGAAATTTTGATTTTGATTAAAGGGTCGATTTTTAAATTGGCCATGGTTTCCTAACACTAGAGCCGGCAAACGAGCGAGCTGGCTCGACAGCTCGCTCGGCCGGCTCGGTTAATTGTCGAGCCGAGCCAGGCTCGGATCGGAACAGTGCCGAGCCTGGCTCGCTCGAGCCTATAGGTCGAGCCCGAGCCGAGCTCGAAGGATGGGGCTCGTGAGCCTAACGAGCCAGGCTCGTCAGGCTCGACGTCGCCGGCCATCGTTGTCGCCGCGCCTCGCCGTCCGTCGCCTCGCCGACGATCGTTCGCGTCGTCGCCGGATCTCGCCTTCGGCCTCTCGCCTCATCGCAGATCGTTGCCGTCGCAGCGTCGGCGAGACGGCAAGGGAGAGAGAGAGAGGTCGAAGGGTCCCCGAATCGGGGTTGGAAGTCTCCGTCTTAGCCAGCTTCCATTTGAGCTCTTCCAAAATATCTTTAAAACCTCAGGAATAGAACAAAAGCAAAGCAAAACCATTAAAAACTAAGATTAAATCTCAAAAAATTACAAGATTAGAGTGGAGAGAGAATGAAAACAATGGTACCATCAAATGGGTTTTGATATTTCATATGAATCGAACAACATTATTAAATCACGTCATTGGTAGCAAAAAATGTACAGGGACCCTTGGAGACTTCGAACTCCGATTCTAGAACCCTTCATATTAAAACGGGGACCCCGAATCGGGGTTGAAAAACCTCGTTCGTCGACTTTTCATGAAATAGAGAGTTCGAACCCCGATTCGGAGACCCTTCGGATTAGAACGGGGACCCCGAATCGGGGTTGGAAGTCTCTGTTCGTTAATTTTTCATGAAACAGAGACTTCGAACCCCGATTCGGGGACCTTTAGATTCAAACGAGGACCCCGAATCGGGTTTGAAAGATCAAAAGACACAAGATTTTAGACAATTTATAATGATTATTTTTTAGGCTCGTTTTCCGCTCGATTAGGCTCAGGAGTTGGGCTTGCTCGGCTCGAGGCTCGGCTCGAATAGGCTCGACAGGCTCGACAAACTCGGCTCGAATAGGTCGGCAAGCTTGACGGCCGGCTCGCTCGAGTCGGCTCGTTTTCTGGCTCTACCTAACACTTTATTATTATGAAAGGTTTCTCTCATTATTCTTTTTTATAATAACAAGTATTGGGAAGAGACCCCATGAGGATAAGTACAAAGTTTCAATCCTTTTGTAAGCTTGTGTAGTACAATTCAGCATGTTTTTATGAAGGTGATAGCATTTATCGTGTGGTCCGTAAGGTATCTCTCGTACACCAAATTAATTGTAGCCTTACCATCTTTCCAAAATTTTGAATTCGCGCCATTACAAGATGCCACTTTGAGAGGATTATTTCTATCCTTCATTCTGAAACAAATGTATATTTTCGACGAATTTTTTGTCATGCATTCTCGATATTTTATTTGGAAATAGTCACAATTTTATCGGAATAGTTGAAGTTATTCTTTTTTCTAGGGGTGGGCACTGGCCGATCCGGCTTGATTTTAACTTGAAATAAAATCGGAATCTAAACTCACAGTTCTGAATTTTTTAAACCGAAACAAGAAATTATATTTTATATTTAAAAAAAATTAAAATGTAACAATAAAATATTTTTTTTATTAAAACTTGGTCGGCAAGTTTATAACCAATTTTAGAATTTATATCGAATTTTATTATGCTTTGTGTGAGTTTTACTCGACCTATAAATAAAAATCGACATCGACTTATAAATAATTTTTTAAAAAAATTAAAATTAAGATCAGATTAAAACTAAAATTTTTAGTCTAATTTACAGTTTCTATCTGGTTTTAACAAATCCTATATTTTTCCCACCACTCTTACCAATCAGCCTCCTTGACTTCATGTACTCAAAGGGATTGATGTGTCTTCTCTATTAGAATCTTGTAAACGTGGTTTTTATAAGCTTGGGAAATAAACAATTGAAGGGGCACGTTGAGTTTCGTGGAGGTGACCACTTCAACCTGTCAGTCATATGCAGGACACACGTGACATCTCTCGTACCGTAGCAATCAGCCTCTTATTTTAACGAGCAGCTATTTTTTCACACCCTTATCGCTGAAGATTAGGATAAAATATGAAGTGCTTCTTCTCCTGCCAAAAAGGAAAACCTTTAATTAGAATATACGTTTTTTTTTTGGTTAATTATGAAAATTATAAACCAAAATAAGCACAGAAAAACGTGGAAAAACAAAGAATGTCACTATCTAACGCTGTGCTCCTCCACCGGCCACCACCGAGTGTTGGCTCGTGGGTTAGATGAGCAAAAAACTTGAAAGCATGCCTTGGCTTTTTCCCTATAAATACCTCAGCATGAGGAGCAATGGAAGCTACAAAAGAGATAGAAAGCTTGATAGAAGCCGAGCTCCTAATTTTCGAGAGAGAGAAATGTCAATGCCAAGGTTTATTGCGTTGGAATCTGCAGCAGTGAAGAAGTTTGTGTACTTCGTGGAAGAAGAAGGCGATGCTCATGCATTGTTGAGAGCCTCGGGCGAGACGATAACTAGCCCTTACGCAAAATTCGAGGTCGAGAGAGCACGGTCTGATGAAAGATTTGTCAGCATAAGATCGTGCTACAACAACAAATACTGGGTGCGAACCATTCGCCATGAACAGTTCTGGATCGGCTGCGACGCTAACGAGCCTCAAGAAAATACGTCCCTACGGACATGCACTTTGTTCGAACCGGTGTTCACTACCGTTAACGATCGGAACTACATAAGGCTTAGATTTGCGTTCGATGGCCGATATGTGACTTCAATTAACAACTACTCTAATGGGCAAGAGCAACATGGCTTGTCTTCCTCTAACATAGAGACTAATGAAGGTCTCTTTGCTATCTCCGATTGGGAGTCGCTATTCATTCTGCCCAAATACGTCGCCTTCAAAAGCAACAACGACAAGTTTCTTGGCGCCAGTACGATCAATAACCAGCCCCATTTACAGTTCACCGCCGACGCCATTGGAGATCCTACGGTGGGGGACGAGGTGATTCACCTGCGCGATGGAGCTGTTCGCGTGAAATCCAACCATTTCGACAGATTCTGGCGGAATACTCGCCGGTGGATAAGCCCAGACTCGGACGACACTACCGCCAATGACCTCAATACTGTTTTTTGGCCTAATAGACTCAGCAATAATGTCGTTGCTCTCCGCAACTTGGGTAACGAAAACTTCTGCAAAAGACTAACTTTGGTGGGATTGCCAAACCTTCTCAGCGCAGATGTGGCCACTATTGATAATTTCACTCCCATGGAGGTCCACGAAACTGTCCTATCACGATACATCTCTAACGTGTCCTTTCGCCTCGTTGATGCTAGAGTCTACGACACCACTGAGCGGACTATGGCCGAAGGAGACGCACCCAACAGAAGCAAGGAGCCGAGCTCCATCACTCTGAGGCTTCGCTACCCAGTAACAGAGAGCAGAAGCTTCAACTCCAGTGTGACGTCCAAAATGGGAGTCGAGACCACCATTAGAGCTGGATTTCCCTTGATCGCATCCGGCCAAATAACCATAAGCGCCGAGTTTGAAGGAGCAGTGGAATGGGGATCGACGAGTGAAACCACAGACGATTTGGAGACAACATTCACAGCGACGGTGCCTCCCATGACAGCGTTAAAAGTGAGACTTTTGGCAACCCACGGGAGATGCGATGTTCCATTCTCGTACACTCAGCGAGACACCCTCAAGAGCGGGCATGTATCTACGACAGCCATGAACGACGGCGTTTACAGAGGCGCTAATTACTTCAATTTCGTGTACGAGGTTGATGAGCATCGCCTGTCTGAATAGGACGAACCTCTCCCCCGGTGGATTCCTGGCTTGATTTGATGTTCTTTTGGAGGTGCTTCGAGTGAAGAATAATCCACGCCGTCAATCCGACTGCTTCTTTGACGGTGTATGTGTGTTTTCATGGTTAGCGTTGTCATGTGTCAAGTGCATTGTCTTAGGGTTACGTGTTCTTGCTTTTCATCTTTTCTGTGTCGCTTATGTGAGTCTAGAGCTTCTACTAAATAATAATGTGTCTTTAATTCTTCTACTCCAACAAAATCAAAATTCAAATACCCCAAACGACGATTCCAATCCAGTTCGGTTTCAGTTTTAATCCCGTACAGAAATAATATGTATTATTTAAATTTTTTTGTAACACTATAATACTAATGCTAGATTTTCAACATTTAAAAAAACAATTAAGTAAAATATAAAATAAAGATATGATATTAAATCTAATAAAGTTATATTGTCCATTATCATCAAGAGAGTATTTAACTAAGTACTCATCGAAAAGCCAAACAAGATACGATACAGGATAACATAAAATCATAATATATTTTTTCTTCAAACATAACTATAACTAATTAAAATATAAAATCAAAACTAAGTATTAATTTAAATAAACTTATGAGTCTACTATCTTCAAATGTAAATTAACTAATCAAAATATAAATTAAGATAAACTACTAAATTAATGAACTCATAATAATTATATTCCTTTAGTAAAAAAACATTAAAGTCCACGAGTCTTTTAAATTTTGAGTGTTGATTTTCTCTTTTAGTTGATATAAACTAATTATATGGTACTGGTAAGATTATTAGTTAGAATTAGAGGTGGCAATCGAGCCGGCTCGTCGAGCTTGCCGAGCCAAACGAGCCGAGCCTGTTGAGCCTATCTGAGCCGGCTTTGTCGAGCTTTTTTCAAAAAGTTTGACTCGAGCCGGCTCGCGAGCCTTGAGCCTAAACGAGTAAGTCGAGCCTGTCGAGCCTGCCGAGCCTAAACGAGCCGAGCCAAACGAGCCCAACATAGAAATTTTGTTTTCGTATATTGAAGTTTTATAACTTTTTCCGTATTATTTAATTCTAAATTTTGATGAACAATTTATGCTTATTGTTTTCTTCAATCCAAAAAAAAATTTGCATGATAACGTTTGTATGTATCGCCTCCATTATGCCAAAGAAACACGAAAACAATAGCATCGAATCAAGATCTCAAAGAAACTCGAAAACAATAGCATCGAAACATTGAATCAATAGCATTCAACATATATATCATCCAATTTGAAATCAATTCGTAAAAGAGTTAATAATTAATAATCAAGCATTGTACGAATTGAAATATAAACACCGAAACCATTCATTGTGCCAAATAAAAAGTAAAATAGGTTACAAAAAAGTCTTCCAATTGTTCGAAAAGATTACAGAAGAACGAACATACTCCACAGGGGATCATCCGATGGAGGTGGAGAAGGTATGGGTGTGGCCTCCGGCGAGTTGGTAAAAATTCCAGCCCAATGTCAGTTTTGTGCCTCGTCGAACCGCCGATCCAATGTTGAGATACATATATCCATCGTGTCAATCCATCAGTGGACTCTCTCAAATGAATTCTCCATGAATTCCCGGTGGTCGTGTAAAATGCCTCGATTCGGCAGGTTGTTGATGGAAGAGGACAACTAGCTGCTTCAGCTTGTTGTTCTTGGTCTTGCTCCATCCCCTTGTGCTGGAGTGCCTGTGATGTCGAACCCGGATGATCGACTTTGAAGATTTACTCGCCGTTGGTGTTTTTCACAATACCCATCCTCGCAATGGTAGATTCGGTATAGGTGTCGACTCTCCTAAGCGGGAGAGGTGTCTCGGAGGAAGGAAAGTTGACACCGTGCTGGTGGAAAATTTTCGTCAACAAAAGGTTGAACGGCATTGACTTGGACGAGTTTTCAAAAAGATCTATACATAACCAACGTTAAAGTTGATTCCAGTGAAAATGTTGTGAAGAACGTGCAAATCTATACCACTCACGTGATCCCTATGACCATCCCTAGGTAAGAGGTTGTAGGAGATCATGTGGTGGACAAGACGAGCCGTGACGTTCAAGTCATTGGCTTTTGGTTTAGGGGAAAGGTGAGTGTTGAGATTTTTCACAACGGAGCGGAGAAATTGAGTGTACTCACTCGTTTCGACACAATGAGGCTCGTAAAAGACTCGTAGTAGCGAGAGGCTCTCTCGTTGCCTATACAGTTCAACATCTCGTTGAGCTTACGAGACGTGATAGTTATGCGTTCTCTGTACACATAACTAGACACTTGTAAAGGGTTTGGTGAAAACAAAAAATTGGCATAAAATATGTGAATTGGGGTTTCGTAATACGGTCCCCGGAATTGAAACAACTCAGACAAACCAACACGATTGAATAACTCGTGAATCGGTAGGTTACTGATGGAATTCGGTTGGAAAACACGGCTTGGAATAACGGAATTGCATTGGGAATCAGATAAAATTTTTTGTTGACATTCTAAATCAAGGTACAAATTAGAATCGAACAAGGGCCCTACATTAGGTTCCTCCGGAATCGAAACAGAGGTAACCTTGGATTTTTTGGACAATTTGTAAATTTTTGTACGCGAGGTCGATGCCATTTCAAACATGTCGAATACGTAAAATGGAGGAGGAGAACTGATAGTTACCTATACACTTGACGATTCGGCACAGACGAGGGCAAAAACACAAAGAAATTGGAGTGGGCGTCGGAAGTCATCGAAAACCGTCGGTAAAATGTGATTTTAGGGCACTGGTTTGAGATTTAATGGGGCCCGCGGTCGACACCTAGTGCAAATGTGGTCGACACCTTGAACTGGCGGTCCACAGCGGTCGACACATGAAACGCTCTAGATTAATCTGCGATCAACACCTTCATATGCAGTCGACACCAAAAACGCTCTGTCTTAATCTGTCGTCGACACCTTCATATGCGGTCGACACCATAAAACGTTCCGTCTTAATCTGCAGTTGACACCTTAGTGCGGTCGATACCATAAAACGCTCTGGAATGAGATGCAGTTGACACCTTAAAAGCGGTCGACACCATGAAACCCTCTCGATTAATCTGCGGTCGACACCTTCTTATGCGGTGGACACCATAAAACGCTTTGGATTGAGCTGCGGTCGACAACTTAGTATGCGGTCGACACCATAAAATACTCTGGACTGATCTGCGGTTGACACCTCAAACATTCTGGCAAAGGTGCGGTCGACACCTTCGTATATATGCGGTCGACACTTACTCTTATTTCAGGAAAATGACCTACCGAAAGAAGAATGGAAAGTTTCTTACATTAATATTGTTGACATTTGCATCACTACACCTTATGTACAACGTTTACAGGAAAATGACTAATCTAAGGGTCAATCATGTGCAAAATATCAAAAGATTATAATTTTTAATGTTTACAAGAAATCACAAATGTACACGCGTACAAGAAATTAAAAAATTCTTGAACTCCTAATGTACAACGTCGCTGCTAGTCTTCAAATTCTAAGTTCTTGAACTTCTCTGCAAGTGTGTCCTCTCGTTGTTGGTCCCTCGTGACTGCGTCGCTCCAGTCCTTCATACAAATGAGTGTTTCCATGACCTCTGGCGCCAGACTTCCCCGTCGATCCTCGTACACGCATCCACCTACTAAAAGCCGACTCCGAGAAGTTTAAACTTGAGACTCCAAATACATGTCAAGTTCACTCTTATCGAAAGCATATGAATGCACATCACTTTCTAGTTGGGCATCAATGGCATCCATAGCATTTAGTGGTCTTCTGAAACCAGAACTACCACCCAACGTCAATGCCACATCGGACGAAGTTTGAGTTCGTGCACCGGAAAATCTAGTTTGGTAAGTACCCTTGATTTCTCTGAAATTTTATCAAGCATCAACTTTGTGCCCTTGATTTTATATTTCGGATGCATAATACTATCAAATGAAAAAATAAAAGGCACTTGAAACCAATATTTATGAAATTTAAATTCTATTGAAGTTACGATTTCATTAAACGCGTCAATTTTTTTATATCTTTCAAAAGTAGAAGTCAATCTTACGAACCACAGAAGCACAAGATGCGTAGTCAGATAATAAATTTCCGAGCATTCTTTAGTGGCTTCAAAAAATGATTGGAAAAATTCGAGAAATAGATTAGCCATATCAAAACTACAAATATCCAAAGTAAAACATTGTGTCTTTTGACTAATAAAATCACAAATGACGTTCCAATACGGTCTAGCATTTTCTAACATTAGATATGTTGAGTTCCACCGAGTTGAAACATCGGTTTTTAGTTTTTTAGGTCTGAGGTTAGCCGCTTTACAAAATTCTCGATACTTTTGTTGTCGGGCGTTTGATGAAGAAATAAAAGAAATTGCACTTCTAATTGCATCAATATGTGGCGATATAAATTGCATGTCATCTTTAACAATCAAATTTAAAATATGGCAAACACACCGCATATGAAAAATGAAAAATTGAGTACTATCAAAATGAAAATATTTTTTAAATTGATTAACACAAACATCATTAGCGGAAGCGTTATCTAACGTAATACTAAAAATTCTATCTCTTATATTGTATTCTTGTAGAATACCAACAATGTATCGATAAATTATGATACCAATATGAGGGTATTCACAACTCCAAAAATCTAAAATGTTTTTATTAAGTTGTCAATTCGCATCAATGAAATGCGAAGTCACAAAAATATAGCCGAGTGCATTGTGTGCACTCCACAAATCAGAAGTAATGCATATTGACATCGTGAGCGTATGTGAAAATAAAAGAAGCAAGTCATTCTTCATTTTCTCATACAATTTTATTATGTCGCATGACAATGTACAGCGAGAAATTCACTTAAAACTTGGATTAATGTATTGTTGTATAAATGTTACGGTTCCCTCATGATCAAACATTGCGAGAGGTAACTTTTGTTGTGCTACATATTTTGCAGCACCTTCTCGCATTCTATCATGCGAATAAACAAAATTTCTGGTACCAAGAGTGTTTAATTGCAAATGCACACGATCTTTCTTATGCAAGTGCTCATGATATTTTTTGTAATGTCGATTCATTGTGCTAGTGGATGATTCATAAGCATAATGCTTAGCACAATAATTGCATTGTGCCCTAATTTCTATTTTTGTTCCTACGTTCACTTCTATGATTTCAAAATGTTTCCAAACTTCCGACGTTTTTGATTTCTTAGATCGAAGGGCAAACGTGGATGCTTGTGCAGATGTGTGTGTCAATCTGACGGAAAATGTCAGATTCATAGGTGCAACTTCTTGCACCTCATCGTTTGAGGACGGAAACGTTTCAATTTCTACGTATTTTGGCGGTGAACCCATAATAAACAATGAAGTATTTTTTTAAAAAATCTACTTTAATACCGTTCACCGATTTGTTGATGATTGTTAATGGAAGCGTAGAACGATCAACAACTAGAAGGCTTTTGAGCGCGATGACTTGAGAGCGATTTGCACAGAGAGTTTCGGGTAAGAAATTCTCATCTAACCCCTACAATTTATAGAATTCCCTCATAACAGCTACCTTCGGTCAACCTACATTATTTCCAAGGTTGACCGGATGTTACCGTTGAATATGAAAATTTTAGCCGTTACATTATGTCGGTCGACCCTTTATGCAACGTCGGTCGACACTTTGTGCAACGTTAGTCGACACTTTGTCATCTACTGGTCGACTCTTTGCTATCTGCGGTCGACCCATAAAAGTGTCGACCGCTGTTACACTAAGTGTCGACCTCACTCCAGAGATTCTGAGCCTACCAAGCCAGCTCAAGCGAGCAGACTTTCCGGGCTCGGAACGGGCTCGAGCTTTTTACCGAGCCAGCCGAGCGAGCCGACGAGCCGACTAGCTCGTTTGACACTTCTAGTTAGAATAATAAAAAATAATAATTAAAAGTTAGTATTTATTCTTGTCAAAATGAGTCCAATCCAAAACAATTTCACCTGTTAGGTATATTGATTATGGTTCGAATTTTGCTCACCCCTATTTGTTAGGGTGTTGAAATACAATACTCTATTCATCCTATGTATGCTAAATTCAATCGCTAAGTGTCATGTAAAGATATAAAAGGATGTAACAATGCACGCTTCTCGAGCCATCAAGACACGTGGCTTTGACAAATAGATGAATAATATGTCATTTGAAATCAAATAGAATACATGCATCTAATAGAAATAAAACCATAGTTTTGGACAAAGCATGATTCCATCGTGTCCCAAGGTTCAAAGTCCTTGATTCTACATGTGTGGGATAAACCACTAATTACTATGCTAGAAACTACAAAGAAAATCTGAAAGGTGTCTATTTAATAAGTTATCTTTTGTTCATAATTTTTCTTTGTTTGTGCTTGGTTAGTATCTAGTATGTCACTTAAAATGTCATTAGGTGATTGTTATGACGTGTATTAAATCGAATAAGTAGTTAAATCGAATGACACGTTTTAGCTAAGATTGTTTTTGTCATATTCATCTGATCTACAGTTGTTGAAAAAAAAATCTATTTTAAACATAAATCCTCATAAATACTTCACGTCTTACAAGTCTAAGTTGTGGGTGTGAAAAAACTAATCTAGAAGTAATGACAGCCCTAGTTTATTCAAGTTCTAACCTAATTTGAGTAAAGGTGCTAACCAAGAAGTAATGACAGCCCTAATTTATTCAAGTTCTAACTTGATCTGAGTAAAGGTGTAGCAACAGTTGCAGCATTTTAAGCAATTTAAGTGATTCTAACGTACAGAAAAGTCTAATTGAGTCTTCATTAAACTCTCAATTCGAACACCACTTTTATCTCTCTACACTTTTGTTTTATTTATTTATTTTTCTTTGTTTTTATTTCATTTAAAAATCCAAACAACCAATTCTTCATTTTTTCAATATTTCATAATTATTTTATAAATTAAAATTGACTTGTCCTTATTTATTTTCCTTCGTTTTTATTGAAATCAGATCAATATTTTTATTATTATGCTATGATACATGCATTTGCATTATTTTGCAATTACACGTAACATGTGTTTCATAGCAAACCCTTCTGAAGCGCTTGCCATAGTTGGCCACAGTTGTGTTGAAAAATCTACTTTTCTCAATATTTTAGCAGCTTAACTTAGAGTCAGCAATCGAACCAGCTCGAGCGAGCCGAGTCAGAAATTTTCCAGCTCGTCGAGCATGTCAAGCTTTTTTTGCAAGCCTCTAGCCTATTCGAGCCGAGCCGGTCGAACCTATACGAGCCGAGCCAAACGAGCCAAACATACGTAAATATATTTATTATTTTTTTAAAAATTACATATCATTGAAATTTAATTGTATGAATTCTAAAAACTACAAGTGTAAAAAATTACATATAAAAAGATTACATGAAAAAAATTACAAGTGAAAAAAATTACATATAAAAAAATACAAATGCCAAAAATTACATATAAAAAAATACAAGTATAAAAATTACATAAAGTTACACTTTAGAAATTAATAATTTTCAAATTCTAAATTTTTGAATTCCTCCGTTAATTTATCCTCTCATTGTTGGTTTCTTGAAATTGTCGCTTCAATCCTTCAAGAATATCAATGCCTCCACGAGATATTTCTTTGTCGATCGTCAAACACTCGTCCACCTGCACTAAAAGCAAACTCGGAAGCTACAATAGAAACAGAAGGTGTTAGTAAATCGCATGTCATTTTTTAAAGAATCGGATAGACGACCGCGTTATTTTTCCATCAACTCAAAATATCAAATGCATCATCATGAAGAAGTTAATAATGAGTGTCTAAATAAATATCGAGTTCATCCTTATTAGAACCTTAAGACTATACATCGCTATTAATTTCTTCATCAATGACATTCATACTATTAATTGGTTGTCCAAAACGGAACTACCACTAGAAGTAGATGCGACATTAGACAAAGAAAATGAACGAGATGTACTATATTTATGTTGGTAAGAAGCAAATAAATTAAACAAATTGTTTCTTAATGAAGCTATCGAAACTACAGACACTAGCCCTAAGTTACAGGAAATCGTATCAAGCATCAATTTATAATATTTAATTTTATATCTAAGATGCATAATGCAAGAAAATGAAAAAAATGTTGGTGTAACACCCAAGTCATTTAAGTACCTTAGTTATTCTAAATGTAAATTACGTCGTTAAATCTGGATAAGTGCATCACAAAGTATTGATAATAGTGTGTTAAAATACGCCTTTGAAAGGAATGTTTTAAGAAATAAGAAGTAAGGTTAGAGTATGAGACAAGTGAGTTAAGTGTTGGAGGAGAAAATTTGGTGAAGCCACCTCATTCTTGCCTATCCACCTCATGCTTACCTCCACTTCATGCTTGTCTCTCCACCTCATGCTTGCCTCTCCACCTTATGCTTACCTCCACCTCATGCTTACCTCCACTTCATGTTGTCTCTCCACCTCGTGCTTGGCTTCTCAATCACATGCAAAACTCTTCACATTCATGGGCTGCTTAACAAGTGGATATTGAGAACCTTCAGCTAGCATTTGATGCACAAAATTCTCTCAATTATCTCTAAATTCTCTCAAGAGCTATGTGGAGAAAAAAGTAAGGTTGAAGCTGAAGTTGAAGGAAGAAGGAGCGCCAAGTTAGGGCTAAGGTATGATGTTGGTTGATTAAAGTGTTCTTCTATATCCTATATTGGAGTTTTGACAGTTTGAGTATGGTTTTGATTAATGAAAATGGCATGAAAAATATGGTATTACCATGTCCACACAAAAGTAGGGATAATATGTCTGATTTTAAAGATACGGATTTTATATGATCTTTGATTAAGAAATTAAATTTAAAGTCTACTGATGAACTGTAGTAGACACCGTAAGGGTAATTTTGGTTCCTTATTCATAAGAATTTGGAGTTCTATAACTTAAGTTATGGTTGTTGTAAGTTCGGTGAAAAATAAGGTAAATTTGAGAATTCTAACGTAAGCATAATTGTGATATTAAGGTTGTTTGGCATCAAGTGAAGAAGGTAAAGGAATTAAGGAGTATTTTGAAGCTTGGAATCCAAGTAAGTGAATATTGCATGTCTTTGGCCCTTCGGGGACTACATCACAAGAGTAGGATTAAGGTTGTATAATTAGAAACAAATAAAAGTAAACGCAAATTGGTTACGATTATGGATAAGTAGAATAAGAATACTCTGTTTGGGGTGTATCACACCGTGCACCAGCCCAAGTGCTTGAGTTTGATTGGTGTTTGTTTGACATTGTTTGATGATTGCTAGGTTTAAGTAAAGTAATGAAGTAAGTTTATTTATGTTAAGTATGCTTAAGAGATAACAATTATCTTCATTTGGAGACGTTTGTTTATGTTGATTGGGAGATGTTTTATGCGCTTTATGTTTATGCTATGAATGTCACGTTGTGCACGTGTGCCTTTTCATGCATCATGTCTTACAAAAAGAATTAAAATGTTATCCATGCATGTTTTCAAATGTCACCCAACCAAATGTGACACGAAATGGGAATGGAATAAGCGGGAAAATTACCAACTCGAGTAAGGAGTGAAAGATCCCAAAAAATCAGGGAAGGGAGTTGATAATGGAAGGCATACATCTCAGGATTACGAGTGATCTTGGAGCTAAAATTTAGAGGAGAGGCATAAAGATGGATGAAGAGAAAGTCCTCAAAGTTTGAGAGGATTATCACGGGTAAATCGGGAGATATGGAATCGGGAATAATAATGCGCAAAGAGGGGGCCAGACAGATACAGAGTGAGGTTGTGGAGGCAATATCTTGAAAAACGGTAGTGGTTCTTGATCTGAAATTTGGAGGGATTGGAGATGGATAAAGGATGAAATGATCCTCCAAATTTTAAGGGATCCTCACGGATGAAATTATAGATATGCGGGAATTAGTAACCGAATGTGGTGGTAGGAAATTAGAGTTTTCTCAGAATAACCGAGAAAATAGGGTAAACTTTGGACGAGTGTAAATCGGAAGCGTGAATGATTTAGGGGCTGAAATTTTGAGGTTTCTTTGATGTATGAATGTATGAGAGATCCTCCAAAATTGAAAATATTCTCACGTAGGGTTTCAGATATATGCCGATGGGATGAATGCGGGATAGGGTTTGATCGGAAACGAAGACCGGCGAAAATTGGACTTCACTTCACGTAAAAATGGATGCTTGAGCTGATGATCCACACTCTCACCCTTAGACCATGAAGATGGTTGGAGAAATATGGTAAGGATAGGTTGTCCTAGCTCGGAAGGATGACCAACTCCGGTTGTCTCTCGTTGGCCGGAATATGGATTCCAGAGACAGAGTCTTTGGAGGGAAAAACTCCAAAGGGGGAGATCCACAATTTGAAAAGAAAATCTTCTAAATTCAAATATGAAGATTACAAGCTACAAATGAGGGAATTTAACCAGCCATTCACGAAATCCTAGACCTCAAAGGTAAGTAAGAATGTGCAAAATCGGATGGCTCACAAGCTTTCCCGCTTTGGCTCATTACGCAAAAGGAAAGATGGTGAAACCTTTGATTTCTTCCCAAGAATAGCTTCAGCCACGTGAGCAGCTGTATTTCTCTTTTTCTTTGGCTGCAAACCCTAGCTTTCTTTTCAATTTGGACTTTGCCCGAATTGGTGGCAAAGAAGTTGAGAAGTCCAAGCCGGGTAGCTTGCTTGCATTGGGCTCTCGTTAATTGCTGTAGCTGACTACGAAAATGAAGTTTGATTTTAACGTACCACCCCTCTTTGGAAATCTTGAGAAAATAGCTACATTTCTTTAGAAAGCATTATTTTGATTTCAGGACGAGAGAGTCTTCAAAAAGGCCCAAACAGCGTAGGATGTCCAACTGAGGTGAATCCAAAACGTGGTCCTCATGCTTTGTTGCTTTGACAAATTTAAATATTTCCAAGGGAACATTCTCCTTCTTGTAGGATCGAGATTAACCTAAGAGAGAGGGTGAATTAGATTAATAAAATTTTACTCCGATGATTAAACTTTAATCAAATTCGTGCGTACGGTTTACTCAATCTAAAACTCTAATGCGGAAAAGATAAACAACTTAATAGAGTTGAGAGAGAGAGAGATTGACACCGGATTGTTAACGCGGTTCGGCCAACCTTGCCTACGTCCGCGCTCCAAGGTACCTCCTTGAAGATTCTTCCCGCTCAATCCTTTGAGCTCACTCCGATTGACTTACGGGTGTCAATCAAACCTTTAAAGCGACTCTTCTTTAGGAGAGGCGTCACCCCTCTTACAAATTTCGCTCACAGAGTTTAATCGAAGATTTTTCGGTTACTAACCGACTCTCTCAATCAACAAATGAATATACAAGATATAAATACAAAGATTGAGAGAATGAAATGATTCTCTAAAATTTGGCAGCAATTCGGCTTTGTTTTTGCTCTTTGAAAAATCGTTGTTTCAATCCACAGCTCAGCAGCTATTTATAGATTTCGTTCTGCTCAGGCTGGATAAGTCGACTTATGTACGTGATCAGTCGACATAGATATAGCCATTTAGACACATTCTGAAATAGCCGTTGGAGGTTATCTTCTTTTTCTGCTCTTGTTCGGTCGACATAGCTTTTGATCGGTCGACATAAGATTTAATGATTTGTCGTTGAGAAGAACTTAAGTCGACATAGATATGGCCTCTGGACATTTATACAGTCGACATAATAATGTTGCAGTCGACATAAAGATGGCTTCTGGACATGTATACAGTCGACATAATAATGTTGCAGTCGACATAACGTTTGCCTCTGGATATGTATACAGTCGACACAATAGCTTTGCAGTCGACATAATGTTGGCCTCTGGAACTTGTAGAAATGTGGTCGACATTTTTTGTTCTTGTCTCGAATATCTTCGGTCGACATAATTGGGAAACGGTCGACACAAGTTTATCGTTTGCCAAAAGATTAGTTGACATAACTGGGAACCAGTCGACACAAGTTTATCGTCTGCCAAAAGATTAGTCGACATAACTGGGAAACGGTCGACACAAGTTTATCGTCTGCCAAAAGATTAGTCGACACAACTGGGAAACAGTCAACACAAGTTTATCCTCTGCTAGAGGATTAGTCGACATAAGTAATGATAGGTCGACATAACCCATATCAGACTTAATAATTTCTGTAAAACTCAACTGATTTGTTAGACACAAGAGGTACCCTTCGATGAGGGTATTTCATACACATTATTCAAATTAACTTATCTTAACGGTTAATCAATTTTCCAATATATTAATGTTCATCAATCAAAAACAAAGGTAACTTTAATCGAAGATAAAGCTAACAATCTCCCCCTTTTTGATGATGACAAACCATTATTGATTAACTATCAATTTGAAGGATAATTTGAGCAAGTTTGCAAATCTCCCCCGTAGTAAATGCATGCTCCCCCATACATATACATTCATGTCAAATTAATCCAATGCTAAGTAAGGATGGATACTTCTCGCCCTTTGTCATTATAAGAAAAACGAATAGTTCATAGGAAGATGTTCTACAAACAAAAAAACTAATGAAAGACATCGAACTGAGCGTCTATTCCAAAGGAGATCCAGGCATATCTAGAGCTGCAGTGGGAATAAGCTGGGAATCGACGATGGAAGGAGAGGTAAGAACCTCAGTATCTACAGCGGATGGAACCACCACTGTATCGGGAGAGGACGTACGCTGAAGGGCAGGAGATCTGGTTGGAGTGATAGATGGCTCAGCAACAGGAGCTGGAGAGGAGAGGACAGGAACTCTAGGAGGAGCTGGAGTCGGTTGGTCATAGTCTTCTTGTTCTTGTTCTTTTTCCTCTTCAAAATATTCATCCCATGCATCAATTTGCCTCTTAAGACCATCGACCTTTTTATGCAGAGCATTAACCGAAGTTGTGAGGCTCGTAATTAGGCCATTAAGTGTATCTAAACGCCCCTCAATCGAGGAAGAGGAACGATGTTGTTTTTGAGGTCTCCTATCCTCGGGAGGAATATGAGCTTCATCAACCATTAAGGGTGGAGAGCTTGGAGGAGTGAGAGGTCGTCGAGGCAGATCTCTCTTGTGTTGCCATTCTCCAAGGTCATTTTTGGTTAAACCCATCCGTGCAAGGGTCGAATCAGAGTATATATCATGTTTCCTGACTTTGACTAGATTAGTGGGAGGGGGATAAGCTGGAGGGGGATAAGCTACTCCTTGTTGAGCAAAAATCTCCATTAGCAAGGTATTGAATGGTAATGATTTGGACGCTTTATCCAGCACATCCATCATACGTCTCATAATAATAAATCCTACATTGAAGCGACGTCGGGTAAAGAACATATATAGAATATATAGTTTCATATGGCTAATGTGATCTTTAGACCCGTCCTTAGGCAAAAGATTGTAGGAAATGATATGATGAACCAAACGATCCGTTATGTTGAGGTCACCTGCTTTGGGTTTGTACGGCAGGTTGTTTGGATCCTTAGCAACCAATCTAAGAAAATCCTTATAATCCGAGCATCGAACTAGAGCGGGTTCCTTCCCTTGCTCGTAGTATCGATCCGTAAACTCATTTACCTCACACCCCAGTAATGAGTTTAATGAAGAATTTGTAATCTTAATTGGTTTACCATAGACAAAACTCTTGAGAGAGAGCGGGTTAGGAAATGATTGTAAATTCACATAGAAAAGCCGTATAGCTTCCTCATGATACGAATTCCTTAGTCCAAATAAAATTTTTAATCCTAGATATTCACAATACTCAGTGATATCTATGCCCGTAATCCTATCGGGTAGAAATACTCTACTTAATATAAGAGGTTTTCCATGTAGAATCTGAGAATACTTATCTTGAGCATCTGAGTTTCGGAAGAGATGCTTGTCCACTGTCGGAGCTGGAGGAATCAACGTTTCACCGGTTGATTTTGACTTTACGGTACGCTTCCTCTTGATAGGGAGTTTGGAAGTGGATGCCATGTATATCAAAGGAGGGATAAATGATGAGGTGGAGGAGTAATCGAAAGGAGATTGGAATAGTCGGAGAAGAGCTTGGAATCGCAGAAGGAGGAATTTCGCGCAAGAGGTTTTAGAGAAAGAAGGTTAGGGCGCGACGGGGTTCTTTTAAAAACTGGAAGTTGACACTCATCAGTCGACATATCTATAGTTATGTCGACTGCTCTATTACCCGAGACGATTTACTGGTCGACATACTTCCCATTATGTCGACTGATTCCTTAACAGAGGCGATCATCCAGTCGACATAGCAATACTTGTGTCGACTGTGTCCTTACCAGGTATGATGGTCCGGTCGACATATTTCCCATTATGTCGACTGATCGCAGCAGTCATGAGATAATGCATCTAAGCATCATTGAATCGAATCAACCCTAGACGAATTCTAATTCTACAAAAGGTCTTCTCATCTAAAGGTTTGGTGAAAATGTCTGCTAATTGATCACTAGAGTTAACAAATTCCAAGATAATATCTCCTCTTTGCACATGATCTTTTATAAAGTGATACCTAATTTCAATGTGCTTTGTTCTAGAGTGAAGAATAGGATTCTTAGAGATATTTATAGCACTTGTATTGTCACATCTGATTGGAATCTTAGTGAATGTGAGATTGTAGTCCTCTAAAGTTTGCTTCATCCAAAGCATTTGAGCACAGCAACTACCGGCGGCAATATATTCGCTTTCGGCGGTTGAAAGGGCTACTGAGTTTTGTTTCTTTGAGAACCATGAAACTAAAGATTCTCCAAGAAAGTGACACGTACCGGATGTGCTTTTTCTATCAACTAAACTACCCGCGTAGTCCGCATCCGAGTATCCTAATAAGTCAAAAGAGACACCTTTAGGATACCACAAACCTAAGTCAATGGAGCCACTTAAGTACTTAAATATCCGTTTAACGGCATTTAAGTGAGATTCTTTAGGAGCGGCTTGAAATCTAGCGCATAGACATACACTAAATAGAATGTCGGGTCGGCTAGCGGTTAAGTAGAGAAGGGATCCAATCATTCCACGATACTTCTTAATGTCAACTTCTCTACCATTTTCATCCTTATCTAGTTTAGTAGAGGTACTCATAGGAGTTCTAGAGGATTTGCAGGAGTTCATGCCAAATCTCTTGAGTAATTCCTTGACATATTTCTCTTGGCAAATAAATGTACCTTCTACAGATTGCTTAATTTGGAGTCCTAAGAAGAATTTAAGCTCACCCATCATACTCATTTCAAATTCATCTTGCATGAGGGTAGCAAAACTATCACAGAGATTTTTGTTGGAAGCTCCAAATATAATGTCATCTACATAGATTTGAATGATTAACAAATCATCACCAAAATGTTTGGTGAAGAGAGTTGAGTCTATTTTGCCCATTTTGAATTCTCTATCCAAGAGAAAATTCTTTAACCTTTCGTACCAAGCACGCGGAGCTTGTTTAAGACCATAGAGTGCTTTGTGAAGTTTGTAGACATGATCTAGCTTATCAAAGATTTCAAAACCCAATGGTTGTTCTACATACACTTCTTCCATTATATTCCCATTTAAGAAAGCACTCTTAACGTCCATTTGAAAAAGAGTGAAGTCTTTATGACAAGAATATGCGAGAAGCATCCGGATTGATTCCATTCGAGCTACTGGAGCAAAAGTTTCTTCAAAATCTATACCTTCTTCTTGGTTGTAACCTTTTGCAACTAGTCTTGCCTTGTTCCTAATGACTACACCATTTTCATCTTGTTTATTCTTGAATACCCATTTAGTTCCAATAATGGTGCGGTTCTTAGGTCTAGGAACCAACTCCCATACTTGACTTCTCTCAAATTGATTTAACTCTTCATGCATGGCCATAATCCAATTTTCATCAACAATGGCCTCATCGAACTTTTTCGGCTCAATTTGAGAGATAAATGCTACATTTCCACAAAAATTTCTAAGGGAGGCTCTAGTTTTGACTCCTAAGTTAGGGTCACCTACAATATTTTCCTTATGATGACTTCTTACATATTTCCATTCCTTAGGAAGATTCCTTACGTTGTCATCTTGTGGATCTAAAGCGGTAGAGCTAGAGGGTTGATCCAAAGGAAAGATTTCTAAGGAAGCTTTATCGCTATCCTTAAGAGATAAAGAGTCCATAGCATTTTCCAAAACATCATCTTCACCTATGATCGTAATTGGTTTAGGGGATTCATCGAAAGACACGTTCATAGACTCTTCGACCACTAAGGTTCTCCTATTATAGACTCTATAGGCTTTGCTAGATGAGGAGTATCCTAGAAAGATTCCTAGGTCCGTTTTGGAGTCAAACTTTCCTAGGTTGTCCTTGGTGTTAAGAATAAAACATTTGCATCCGAAGGCTCTAAAGTATTTAACACTTGGTGTTTTTCCGGACCACAGCTCATACGGAGTCTTTTCTAAGATTGGGCGAATAGATACTCTATTGAGAACATAACATGCCGTAGCAACGGCCTCAGCCCAAAAATACTTAGGAAGAGCATATTCATTTAACATAGTTCTTGCAAGTTCTTGCAGAGATCTATTTTTCCTTTCAACAACACCATTTTGTTGAGGAGTTCTAGGGGATGAAAAGTTATGATCTATTCCATGTTTATCACAAAAGAGTTCAAATTTTTCATTTTCGAACTCTCCCCCATGGTCACTACGAATAGCCACAATAGAAAGCTCCTTTTCATTTTGAATTTTCTTTCTAAAGGAGGAAAATATATCAAAGGTTTCATCCTTTGATCTTATGAAGAAAACCCAAGAAAATCTAGAATAGTCATCAACGATGACAAACGCATAATACTTCCCTCCTAGACTAGCTACCTTGGAAGGACCGAAGAGATCCATATGAAGAAGTTGAAGAGGTTTGGTGGTTGATACAAATGACTTTGAAGCAAACGAAGACTTTGTTTGTTTCCCCATTTGACATGCCTCACATACTTTATCCTTCTCAAAGGATATCTTTGGAAGGCCCCTAACAAGATTCTTCCTAGAAATCTTAGCTAAGGTACTCATACTTACATGTCCTAGCCTCTTATGCCAAGACCAACTATCACAAGAAGAGTTTGCGGAAAAACATTTTTCATCAACACATAAGACAGCATTCAAGTCGATAGTATAAACGTTTTCGTTTCTATATCCAATGAATAGCGTTTTTCCATTTGACATATCATCAATAAAGCAAGAGTTAGATTCAAAAATAACTCTATATCCTTTATCGCATAATTGACTGACACTTAGAAGGTTATGTTCTAAGCCATCAACTAAAAGAGCATTCTCAATAATAGGGGAGGAAGATTTACCAATGTTTCCAATGCCAATTATTTTCCCTTTTTGATTTCCGCCGAAAGAGACGTTTCCTTTCTTATGCTTGATTGATGCAAATTTTGAAGGATCTCCCGTCATATGCCTCGAACATCCACTATCGAGGAACCAAAGATCTTTCAAGGGACTTCCTTCCACCTACACAACACATCAAACCATCTTCTTAGGTACCCAAACCATTTTGGGTCCTAGAGGGTTAGCATTGGTTCCTTTGGGAACCCATTTCTCTACTACCTTAACCTTTCCGACTCTTGAATTTAGAGGGCAGTTAAATGATTGATGTCCTATTCTATTACACCTATTGCATGCGTTTGGTTTAACAAAAAGGTTCTTGTATGACTTCTTCTTCTTATGTGATTCATAGCCCAAACCAGCTTTGTCGAAAGTTACTCTTTGACTACCTAGTAGCATGTTCAAGTTTTTACTGCCATTTGTAAACTTGAGAACTATATTGTTTAAATCTAAGTTTTTCTCTTTTAGTTCTTTTACTTCATCATGCAACTTCTCATGAGATATGATGTGAATATTTTCATGTTCTTTGAGTAATTTAACATGCTCCTTTTTCAATTTCGTGTATTTAGTTTTAAGCATGCTAAAATCATCAAGTAGTGCATAAAAGTCGGATAGAAGATCATCCTCTTCTTCCTCAAAATTACGCTCTAAATCACTAAGAGAGAGATGTACCTCATCTTCCTTAGCCATGAAGCACATATTGGCGACTTCTTCAAGTTCGGAAGATGCTGAGTCGCTATCGGAGTCATCCCAAGAGGCTTTCATTGCTTTCTTCTTATAGGACTTGGGAGCTCTCTTGATCTTAGGACACTCCGACTTGTAGTGTCCCACCTTTCCACATTCAAAACAAGTGACTTCCTTGTTTTTGTCACCGGTTGCTTTGTCGCCTCTTGTTGCTCGAATTCCTTTCATTTTTCTTTTCTGAAGGAATTTGTTGAAGCGCCTTGTTATAAGGGCGATTTCTTCCTCTTCTTCCTCACTTTCGGTTTCTTCTTGTTTGCTTGAGGAAGCTTTAAGAGCTATATCCTTCTTCTTGTATATTTCCTTTTCTTTTAGTTCCTTCTTCTCATTGGCTTGCATAGTCAACTCATGGGTCATCAGAGATCCAATGAGTTCTTCAAGTTTCAGCACTTTGAGGTCCTTGGCTTCCTGAATTGCCGTCATCTTCGGTTGCCAAGCTGGAGGCAGAACACGAAGAACTTTTCGCACGCATTCCTCCTCTGTATATACCTTGCCAAGAACCTTTAGGCCATTGATCAAGTTTGTAAAACGAGTATACATACAACCAATAGACTCACTCCTATCCATGGTGAATAACTCATACTCATGGACTAGTAAATTGACTTTACTTTCTTTTACTTGATTAGTACCCTCGTGAGTAACTTCAAGTAATCGCCATATTTCTCTAGCATTTTCACAGCCTTGAATTCTATTAAATTCATTACTAGAGAGAGCACAATACAGCATGTTCATGGCTTTAGCGTTTAGACTAACATTTCTCAAATCTTGATCATTGTATTCAATTCTAGTCTTAGGCACCCTAACATCATTTTCCAATTTTGTAGGAATAAATGGGCCATCTTCTATAATGTTCCAAATGCCAAAGTCCATTGCTTGAATAAATATTCTCATTCTAGTTTTCCAATAGACATAATTATTTCCATCAAATAGGGGCGGCCTGGTTGTGGATTGACCTTCGATGTTAGTGCTATTCATGTTAAAGGCCATATGATTATCACAGTGATTATAGGTTAATCAATTCAATATTCCTGCTCTGATACCAATTGTAGGATCGAGATTAACCTAAGAGGGGGGGTGAATTAGATTAATAAAAATTTTCTCCGATGATTACACTTTAATCAAATTTGTACGTACGGTTTACTCAATCTAAAACTCTAATGCGGAAAAGATAAATAACTTAATAGAGTTAGAGAGAGAGAGAGATTGACACCGGATTGTTAACGCGGTTCGGCCAACCTTGCCTACGTCCGCGCTCCAAGGTACCTCCTTGAAGATTCTTCCCGCTCAATCCTTTGAGCTCACTCCGATTGACATACAGGTGTCAATCAAACCTTTACAGCGACTCTTCTTTAGGAGAGGCGTCACCCCTTTTACAAATTTCGCTCACAGAGTTTAATCGAAGATTTTTTGGTTACTAACCGAGTCTCTCAATCAACAAATAAATATACAAGATAGAAATACAAAGATTGAGAGAATGAAATGATTCTCTAAAATTTGGCAGCAATTCGGCTTTCTTTTTGCTCTTGGAAAAATCGTTGTTTCAATCCACAGCTCAGCAGGTATTTATAGATTTCGTTCTGCTCAGACTGGATAAGTCGACTTATGTACGGGATCAGTCGACATAGATATAGCCGTTTAGACACATTCTGAAATAGCCGTTGGAGGTTATCTTCTTTTTCAGCTCTTGTTCAGTCGACATAGCTTTTGATCGGTTGACATAAGATTTAGTGATTTGTCGTTGAGAAAAACTTAAGTCGACATAGATATGGCCTCTGGTCATGTATACAGTCGACATAATAAAGCTGCAGTCGACATAAATATGGCCTCTGGACATGTATACAGTCAACATAATAACTTTGCAGTCGACATAATGTTGGCCTCTGGAACTATATACAGTCAACACAATAGCTTTGCAGTCGACATAATGTTGGCCTCTGGAACTTGTAGAAATGTGGTCGACATTTTTGCTTCTTGTCTCGAACATCTTCGGTCGACATAATTAGGAAGCGGTCGACACAAGTTTATCGTCTGCCAAAAGATTAGTCGACATAACTGGGAAACAGTCGACACAAGTTTATCGTCTGCCAAAAGATGTGTCGACACAAGTTTATCGTCTGCCAAAAGATTAGTCGACATAACTGGGAAACAGTCGACACAAGATTATCGTCTGCCAAAAGATTAGTCGACATAACTCGTATCAGACTTAATAATTTCTGCAAAACTCAACTGATTTGTTAGACACAAGAGGTACCCTTCGATGAGGGTATTTCATACACATTATTCAAATTAACTTATCTTAACGGTTAATCAATTTTCCAATATATTAATGTTCATCAATCAAAAACAAAAGTAACTTTAAACTAACAGTATAAACTTTGCCAAGCACTTTCAACCCATTAGTAATGTTAGTGAAACAAGTAAACATGGAACTAACCATTTCATCAGTATGCATAGAAAATAGTTCATATTCATGTACAAGCATACTTAACTTATTTTCCTTTACTTGGTTAGTTCCCTCATGGGTTACTTCAAGCAATCGCCAAATTTCTTTAGCATTGTCACAACCTTGTACTCTATTAAATTCATCTTCATTTAGAGCACAGTACAAGGTGTTCATTGCTTTGGCATTTAGACTTAATTTTTTTAAGTCGTTCTCGTCATTTTCATTACTAGGTTTTGGAATATTAATCTCATTCTCAAATTCGATTGGTATGTATGGACCATTTTCAATTATGTTCCATACACTATAGTTCATAGCTTGGACAAAAATTCTCATCCTAGTTTTCCAATAAACATAGTTATTTCCATCAAAAAGTGGGGGTCTAGTAATTGATTGCCCCTCAGTGTGTGAGTTGTTCATAGAGAAAGCCATTTTAAATGATCACACACGTATGTTTAACTTATAGAAACTTTCTATGTCACCTGCTCTGATACCAATTGTAGGATCGTATTTAACCTAAGTGGGGGAGGGGGGGAGTGAATTAGGTTAATAGATATTTTTATAAGTTTAATGCAAATTCTTGATTTCTCTTCTAAATTTGGTTATCTATTAAATAACTAGGCACAAACAATAATTAAATAGTTTAAGGGAGAGAGAGATAACACTGAGATTGTTAACGCGGTTCGGCCAACCTTGCCTACGTCCGCGCTTCAAGGTTGCTCCTTGAAGATCTTTCCGCTCTACCTCGAGCTTTACTATGATTGACTTCCGGGTGTCAATCAAACCTTACAAATGACTCTTCTTTCTGAGAGGCGTCACCCCTTTACAATTTCTCACAAATAATAACTTGAAGTTTTTCGAGAATGATTTGAAACTACTCTCTCGATCACAATGAGAATGATCTTATATGATTTACAATGAAGAGAGAGTAAGAGAAAAGCTAACTAGAAATTTTGGCAGAGATTGGACGTGCTTTTCTCTCTCGAAAATCGGCTTTTTCTTTTGGCTTCTCGTCTGCAATTTATAGATTTTCCGTCTGTCAGACTTCGGAGCTGTCGACATATCTTCGGGGGCTGTCGACATAGAGATAGCCGTTGAGACTCATAAGGAAGTAGCCGTTGAAGAATTTTCCTGTCGTTGGTCTTGACCGGTCGACATTAACTTTGGAGCTGTCGACATAACTTCAGTATCTCGAAGTTCTTCGGTCGACATCTACTCTTGGCGGTCGACATGGAAAACTCTCTGGAATTTAGCCGGTCGACATAAGTTCTTTAACTGTCGACATAACTTCTAATTTCTTCTTCCGCTGGAAACTTGAACGGTCGACAGATGTTCCTAACGATCGACAGACAATTTGTCTCTGGATTACAAGCGGTCGACATAAATTTCGTCCGGTCGACATTCGATCCAATGTCTTGAACTTTAATTGTCTTCAACCGGTCGACATACTTGATAGGCGGTCGACATATGATTCTTCTCTGGACTTTGAGCGGTCGACAGAACTTCTTACCGGTCGACATAAGTTGCTTCTTCGACACTTCTGTTATCCGTGCGGTCGACATATTGAGCAGTTCGGTCGACATAGCTTTAAAAATAACTTACCGAATTCTGCAGCACTTGCTAGACTTTAATTTTATCTTTCATACATAATTAACATAGTTATCATAAAAAATAATTGATTGCTTTAAAACCTTTTAAAGCCAACAAAGATGTTTATTAAAATTATATTAAAATTTAAAGAGTTGAATGATGATTTTTAAAATTAATAATATATATTGTTATGGGCTCTATAATTTTAGAAAAAAAATGATATTTACCTTAATTTAAAATATTATTTTTTGGATTAACTTTTAAATACATATTTGTATGATCTAGATCATGATAATAATTAGATGTGTCGAACGAGCCGAGATGAGAAAATTTTGACTTGTCAAGTTCATTGAACTTTTCAAGTCAAATTTAACGAATTCTGAGCTTGACGAGCTTTTTAAAAAAAAACAATTATGTTTTCACCTCACTTTCTCCTTACCGATTCTAAGTGTAACAAGTGATTTATATTCCTCATAACACACGACTCAGTTTCCACCAAAATACTCCAACGTCTGCTATACTTACTATTGATTTTGCAAGGAAAAGTCTTTGTTTATCGTTCTAATTCTCATTAAAAGTAAATGTTTACTTAAAAATTATATTTGTCTCGAGAGATGGGAACACATATTTTAGGATAAAAGTTACAAAAAACTTCAAGTTTAATAGAAATAGGCAAAAAAAAGTGTCAAGTTTTTAAAAAATATTATAAATTGTACAAATGTTGAAAAATTAATAAAACCGAGCTCTTTGCCCGACCCTCCTGCAAACATTTGTTGAACTTATAGTTTTTCGTAACTTTTATACCCTATGTTTTAAAATATATGTTCTTTGATAGTTTTACTCGCTTCGAAACTCCTAATGTATCAAATATTTATGAATACAATTAATATAATAAAAAATAATTTATTGCATAAAATATTAGATGGTGTAGTAAAGTACAAGTAGAATTATTCTTCCCTACTTTTATTTTTCCCCAATTACAATATAAATTTTGTAATTATTTTTTAAAAGCCTATAATTGCTTGGTTTTTGCAAGTCTCTTAAAAATCTCAACTCGTGACAAACTACAACATCTATATATTTGACCCACGTACTCATAGTTGTAGATCTTTCATTTATTCGACCTTCATAATTTTAACTATCAGAAGGTTCGACTTTTTTTTATTAATACTGCTATATTTTCCGTTTTTTGACACATGTATTTTAAGATATCAGAAGAAGAAGATAAACATATGATTATTTATCAAAATATATTTCAACGGTAGTGGGAAATGTCATGTGACTTCATATATCCACCAAGTGCAAGAGAAATAAAATAAAATGATAAAAGCAAATATATTAATAATGAGCATTGGCAATTCTATGTTTATAAAAATGATCAAAGCCAATAATATTACGAAAAATCAAATAAAAAATGAATTTTGACTAATATAACCAACCGTATTTGAGCAGCATGAGTGATAAAACAAAAGAAACCCGATGGATAGTTTGCAACCGTCTGTCTCATCTCCATCTCCACCTCCAGCTCCTTCGCCAAGCCTCTTTTGAATTCACAGAGATTGTAGTGTTACTGGAGAGCATCGTTTCTTCAATAACGTGCATTTCAGAATCAGATAGTGGCTACCATATGAAATGAGAAGAACGAAAGAGGGAAAGGAGAAAAAAGAAGAGAAGAGAGAAAGAGCCAGAATTCCAATGTGTCGTTCACTCTATTTCCCTTCGTTGCTCGGTGGTGTGGCGTCCTCCTGCGGCATTTACTTCCCCAAGCTTTGTACCCGAGCAGTCCATCTTCACCATCTTGTGCCCTCTCATGGCCTGAGAAGAAAAGAGAGAGAGAGCAAGAATTCCAATATGATAAGAAATGAGAAAATAGCATGATTTATATAATTTTCTACATTTGTTTAATTGATTAAAGATCATAATGAAATAAAATTTCAGAAAATCAAACAACATACCAAGTTTGATTAACTTCAACCTAGGAAAACTAGTTCATAGTAACAACTAAATAAATCATAATTTTATTTAACGTTAAAAAATAAAAAATAAAAAGAAGAGGAGAAAAATCTGTTAATTTATTGAGTATCTAATAATTTTTTATTATTTTTTATGATGAGTTTAATTTTAAGATTTTTATTAGAAATGTTCTCTAATAAGAATATTTGTTATTTCTAAAGCATGTATTTAAGCGTTTTCAGTTTTAGTCCAAACAGAATTCATTTAAACTATTTTTAAAAATGCAAGTGCATGTTTTTCAGTTTTGTTGACAGAAACCAGTTTAGGTCGAATCGAACTGTTTTGCAGTTCAAACGATAGAAATTTCAATCAACCGTGACCCAAAAATTTTGGCCAACCGAAAGCCAATATGGTCGACCAAAACATTTCTCCAACGATTATTTTATTTCTCCAACGATAACAAACAACTAGAGATTGGTGTTTCGTCGATCAAAATCTAACTTTAGGTCGATTGAATATTCCTACAATACAAATTTTATAAATTAGAGATCGGTGGATTATTTTAGAGAGAAAAGAATACAGAAGCGTTGCCAAAATTCCAATTTACACTCCGGCATATTTCACTTAAGTTTTTATTTTGTTCAAAACATGAGATTGTGCAAATTATAAAACCGTAACCCTTTTATTTTCAAGCAAATTTTTTAAGAGAAAAATTGAGAAAGGGTGATACCTTATAATAGAGGAGAAAATTGAAGAAAGAATAATGTCTTTTGAAAAGAAAAGTCAACTATGACGATTTGATTGACACCCGTAAGTTAACATAGTAGATACTTGTGCATCGAAGGAAAATTTTTTAAGGTGCGACATTGAGGTTGGTCAAACTGCGTTAACACTTTAGTTCAATTTTTCTCTCTCTTACTCTTTATTTTTATTGCAATAACTACTTAGGAATTAAATTTCATAAAACTATGAAAAAACTAATCAACCTAAATCCCCCACCTCTTAGGTTGAAAATTGATCCCACAATCAGTATCCGAGCAAGGTTAATTGCTTTGGATTGTAGTTCTTGGATGTAATTGTGATGATTTTGTTGCGATTATTTGTGATATCTTTGTTGTTTGGATTTTAAGTTATAATTACATTTAGTTTTAGGAATATGCATACTGACGGACAATCTATAACTAAAGGATCATATTTTGAGAAAACAATTACGCTTATGAAAAAATAGGATAAAAATATTTGTTATGTACATAAATTTTAATATTTGAAATATTATTGAAAATGATCCGTATATACATAGTAGTATAAAAATAGTATGCAAATTCCAAAATTACTTGATGAATTATATTAAAATGACAAAATGGATATTAACTTGAATGTAAAAGCAATGAACGTGTTAAAGTAAAAATCTTCTGCAAATGCATATGAGATTTGAAATTTGTTTATGGGAACTCATGAGGTACTAATAAGGTTAAAAACATGAATTAAGTATGATAGTGTAGGAGTAAGACATATTTTTTATGTATAAAATTGAAATTATTAGCACTATATTTTTTTTTATTTGCTAACCTCACTAATAGTTTAAAGTTATTTGGTAGAAAATATACAAATGAATATTTTGTTAGAAAGAGTTTAAGGATTTTACCAAAAGAGTGACAACCTAAAGCGACGGTAATCCAAGAAGAAAGAGATCTCAAGTCACTAAAAGGGGTGGCTCGTATTTGTCGTTATTGATTTGATTGAATATCTTTGAAGAATTCGACTTATATGAAATTAATTGAATATCTTTCTTTGATTATTTTGGATTGATTTAAATGTATTCATCTTGTTTTCATTGGAGATTTTTTTTTGAGAATACAATTAACAAGGATACTCTTTCAATATCTTTGATAATGAAAAAAAGTTATGAGAGTAATTTATGCATATAAGTTGCAAGACATTCCTTCAAAAGGCGAGTTCAATACATACATTATGAGGGAAAACATAATGGTCGAATATGTATGTTTTATGAGGGAGTTATTGAGTTAGAAATATTCTTGGATTTTGCATTTATTTCTCATCATAAAAAAGAACAAGATTAGTGAATTATTGAATATCGAATAAGTTTTCATTGTCTTTGACGATGAATTTAATAATTATTATTATTATTAAAAATACTTTTCAATAAATATATTTATTATTTCTGACCCGTGTTGTCGGAAAAAAGAAAGAGGTTATTGTCATAGATTTTGTAATGTTCCAAAATAAGAAAAATAGATTCTCTTATTTGATGAATAACCATCGTTTCACAATAAAGTCACTACATTATTGAAGTATCTTGATCAACATAATATCTTTGCTTCGTAATATCCCAAATTTCTAATATCTTTTGTCATTGATTTAATGAGCCATGGTTTCACAAGAATATTTTCTTCTTGCTAACATCAATATTCTTTCGGAAATTCATCTGTTAATGCAACTTTCGTACTGAGATAAAACCCCATCATTCTTCTACCAAGAAACTTATTGTGATCATTTAGGACAACCCAATGTAAATGGTTCAATCTAGACATTATGATGTGTTAGGAGGCTATAAATGTAAAACTGAAATCCATTAAAAGAAAAACACTCTTATCATCCATTTCTCTTCTCTAGAAATTAAACTAATTAAATCATCATTTTTTCAATACAAAAATGCACTAAAAACTAGCGCTGGGCAAACTCGGCCAAACCCGTTGTAAACGAGTCAGTATAAGTCGGGTATCGGTCAAATTTTTTTGGAAAGGGTTGGGTATCAGATCATTTTTGCAGGTTTCGAGTTGGCCATGACTCGACCCGCGATACCTGTTTTTTATATTATTCAAATTTTTTTTAGTAAAAAGTACAAACGAAGTAAATAGTAGCGACAGTGAGTACATAAGGTAAGAAAACATAGGTATTTGTTATAATATAGTACGAGAGTCTCTAAACTATGCTTGATCTTTCTCGTAGAAGACTCGTACATTTGTTGATGAACATTGCGAAGAGTTTCAGTGGTGGAAGAGAGGAAAGTTAAAGATGCGACAATATCAGAGCTCTGGGCTCTGATACCATATATGTAACACCCATTTTCCTTTCTTTTTTTTTAACACTCAAAAAGTTGGGAAAATTGTTTTTTTTTATTTGAAATCTTTAATTCGTGTAAAACATTTTCTCGAAAATGCAGCGAAAGTCATTAAGTAAATAGCAAACTCATTGTTACCGTAATTCAAAATGCATGCACAAAAATGCAGCGAAAGTCATTAAGTAAATAGCAAACTCATTGTTACCATAATTCAAAATGCATGCACAGCCCGAGAAAGCCTCTTCCACAACATTACATCATGTGGTGATAACTAAGTTCTTCACCTTCGTTTCCATCACCTACATCACAAAGCTTATTCTAATGAGCATAAGGCTCAGTAAAAAATCGTATGAAGTGACATGCATAACTTGAGCGTGATTTTGTAAAACATGCATATTCATTTATTGTGTTATTCTTGCTTATTGATCCAGCTTTCCACCTCGTGATTCTACTCAGTCCTCGTGACCGAGCTTTCCACCTCGTGGTTCTGCTAGTCATTTTCATGTTTGGCTTTCCACCTCGTGGTTCTACCTAGTCCTTGTGACCAAGGTTTCTACCTCGTGGTTCTACCTCATTCATTCGTTACGTACATTTATGCATAGAACTTTGAAGATTTTTAGAATGAGAGTTAGCACTAACGGGTTCCTCCCATCCCACCCTCGCCATTCTAACATGATATGGGCAACCCGAAAATTGTCATGTTACAAATTTTTATCTAATGTGTTTGCTAATTTTGTAGCTTCTTATTTCTTTGGAGATTTCAGCTTTTGTCCAAGCTTAAACAGTAATCCATTCCATTTTGATGTCAAGACATGGCCCAAGTGGTCCATGAAAGAAGTGTTAGCTTTATCTTCGATTAAAGTTACCTTTGTTTTTGATTGATGAACATTAATATATTGGAAAATTGATTAACCGTTAAGAGAAGTTAATTTGAATAATGTATATGAAATACCCTCATCGAAGGGTACCTCTTGTGTCTAACAAATCAGTTGAGTTTCGCAGAAATTATTAAGTCTGATACGGGTTATATCGACCTATCATTAGTTATGTCGACTAATCCTCTAGCAGAGGATAAACTTGTGTCGACTGTTTCCCAGTTGTGTCGACTAATCTTTTGGCAGACGATAAACTTGTGTCGACCGTTTCCCAGTTATGTCGACTGAAGATATTCGAGACAAGAAGCAAAAATGTCGACCACATTTCTACAAGTTCCAGAGGCCAACATTATGTCGACTGCAACATTATTATGTCGACTGTATAAATGTCCAGAGGCCATATCTATGTCGACTTAAGTTCTTCTCAACGACAAATCACTAAATCTTATGTCGACCGATCAAAAGCTATGTCGATCGAACAAGAGCAGAAAAAGAAGATAACCTCCAATGGCTATTTCAGAATGTGTCTAAACGGCTATATCTATGTCGACTGATGACGTACATAAGTCGACTTATCCAGCCTGAGCAGAACGAAATCTATAAATAGCTGCTGAGCTGTGGATTGAAACAACGATTTTTCAAAGAGCAAAAAGAAAGCCGACTTGCTGCCAAATTTTAGAGAATCATTTCATTCTCTCAATCTTTGTATTTATATCTTGTATATTCATTTGTTGATGGCTTAGAACATAACTTTCTAAGTGTCAGTCAATTATGCGATAAAGGATATAGAGTTTTTTTTTAATCTAACTCTTGCTTTATTGATGACATGTCAAATAAAAAAATGCTATTCATTGGATATAGAAACGAAAACGTTTATACTATCGACTTGAATGTTGTCTTATGTGTTGATGAAAAATGTTTTTCCACAAACTCTTCTTGTGATAGTTGGTCTTGGCATAAGAGGCTAGGACATGTAAGTATGAGTACCTTAGCTAAGATTTCTAGGAAGAATCTTGTTAGGGGCCTTCCAAAGATATCCTTTGAGAAGGATAAAGTATGTGAGGCATGTCAAATGGGGAAACAAACAAAGTCTTTGTTTGCTTCAAAGTCATTTGTATCAACCACCAAACCTCTTCAACTTCTTCATATGGATCTCTTCGGT
>QAOC01027780.1:0-38047 GCA_003255005.1 Begonia fuchsioides | reverse complement strand
TGGAGTATTGGGCAAGATAATTGCTTATACTTCAAGAGTTGTATTATAGTACCGAATGATTCTGATCTAAGACAATTTCTTCTTTCTGAAGACCACAAGTCCAGATTTTCCATACATCCTGTGTCTACAAAGATGTATCAGGACTTGAGGCGACAATATTGGTGGTCAGGAATGAAACGCGAAGTGGCAGAATATGTGTCACGTTGCGCGGTATGCCAACAGGTTAAAGCTGAACACCAAAGACCTGCGGGATTGTTGCAACCCTTGCCCATTCCGGATTGGAAGTGGGATCATATAACCATGGACTTTGTCACAGGTTTACCGAAGACCCCACAAAAGTTTGACTCTATATGGGTCATTGTGGACCGCTTAACAAAGGCTGCACACTTTATTCCGGTCCGCATAAAATTCCCCATATCCAAACTTTGTAGCCTCTACATTGAGAGTGTAGTTCGTCTACACGGAGTACCCTTGAGCATTGTGAGTGACCGTGACCCCAGGTTCACTTCGAATTTTTGGAAAGGATTGCAGAATGCTCTAGGTACATAATTGAACTTGAGTACAGCCCATCATCCTCAAACGGATGGACAATCTGAGCGTACGATCAAGACTCTAGAAGATATGCTTAGATCATGTATATTAGATTTTGGAGGTAGTTGGGTTACTCATTTACCCTTGGTCGAATTTGTCTACAATAACAGCTACAAGGCTAGCATCGAAGTTGCTCCGTATGAAGCTTTATATGGAAGACCTTGTCGATCTCCACTTTGTTGGGCCGAGACTGAAGATAGAATTTCTTTGGGCCCTGACCTGGTTTGTGAGATGAGCGCATAGGTTAAGCTTATACGACAGAGGCTGGTCACAGTACAAAGCCGGCAGAAGAGCTATGCAGACCTTAAGCGCCGTGAGGTGGAGTTTGATGTAGGGGATTATGTATTTTTGAAATTTCGACCAAGGCGTGGGATTAGCCGATTCGGAGTGAAGGGTAAATTAGCTCCGAGGTACATTGGTCCTTTCCTGATTGTTAAACGAGTGGGCGCAGTAGCTTACAAGCTTGAACTTCCTGCCCAGCTCGGGTATGTGCACGATGTATTTCACATCTATATGCTGAGGAAGTGCGTTTCGGACCCTTCACACGTAGTCCCTTGGACTGACGTACCTATCTTGGAAGACGTGACGTATGACGAAGAGCCTGAACAAATCATTGATCGGGAAGTTTGTATGATACGAAGAAGAGAAGTTCCCGTGGTTAGTGTATTGTGGCAGAATCAAGCCGAAAACGAGGCAACTTGGGAACTTGAGTCTGATATGATAGAAAAATACCCTCGTTTATTTACATCATTTTATTAAGTTTGTATTAAATTTCAGGACGAAATTCTTTTAAGGGGGTTATGATGTAAGCACCCAAAATTTTAAATCCCAAATATCAAGGAAAATTTTCGCATAGTTTGACTAGTCAATTGTCGTATACAGAATGTAAATTTGTTGTATATGCCACGTGTGATGACTTGGTCAAACTAATTAAAATTGGGATATCTCGGGACAAAATCGACCTACGATTTTTGAATGTTACGTAACAGATGATTTTACGAAATCAGTGGACACATAATCGTGTTGAAATTTCTAGTGTAACGACGGGAATCGAACGAAAATCGAAATCATTTTACGAAATAAATATTATGTTTTTAATAATATTATATTATTTAATATAATATAATATTATTATAATATGTTAAAAGAAGAAGAAGAAGTCTTCTTCTTTAGTTATCTCCCCCGATGCCGAAACGTAGAGAGAGGTAGAAGAGAGGGTTTTCTGGCGAAACGTCGCCCGTTCGACAAAATCAAGGTGTCAAAACGTATGCGACGACGAGAGGAGCAATCCTTGTAAAGCGGCTTTCAAGGTAAGCTGATATTTTGTTCTATTTTGGGGAAAAATTGAACGTTTAGAATTTCGTTATTTTCCTCCTCCCGAAACCTTAATTTTTTGGTCGATCTTTGGCACATAACTCTTTGTGTCTTCGTTCTGAGTGTTTTGATATAAAGATCGGCCGGAACAGAGTCCGAAATCAGCGCCGGCGACGGATCGTCACCGGCAGGACGCAGGCGCATGAGATCCACGCGCACCGCCAGGTCAACCATTCCGAACCAGACTTGTTCGATTCGAATCAAATTGATTCGATTCAAACCAAACTAAATTAATTCAAAATCAAATCGGACCGAATCGAATCAGACCGGACCGAACCGAAATGAATCGGGTCAACGTTGACTGATCCGGTCCAAAGTGGGCTGCGGCATCCGGGGCCGTTTTAGCCCGTTTTTCTGTCTTTTTGCTCAGTTTTCATTTCTCTTCTCTTATACACTGTATATGGGATATTGAAACGAGCCCGGTGCAGGAGAAATAGGATTCCCTAAGTCGACCTATAATCTCGATTCTGACCTAACTTTTCTAGGGATTAAAAGGTAGGGGTTTTATATTACTACAAATTTTACATGTTTAATTGCATTTATATTATTATTATTATTGCAATTTATTGTTATTAAACATATGCATATACATTGCATATTCATCATTGAGCATTGTGCTTAAATGGTTAATAGGGACGACTAAGTCTGCCCTTGGGTTTCGAATCCCTAAACCGGATCCTGGTCTGTATGGTTGCCACCACCTTAGTATGGAGTCTCTGCTTTTTTGAGTTACACATCATTTGCACTGCATTTCTTTGTGCATTTACTTTATTGTTGCCACCACCTTAGCGTGGAGTCTCAACTTTCTGGAGTTACACTTTTTGGAGTTGCACATCATTTGCACTGCATCTCATTGTGCATTTACATATTTACGGATTGTTCAAAATCCTATTTTAATATGTTTTAACATGTTATTTATTTGTAATTTAATAATAAAAACAAGTCCCCTACTGAGAGTAGTCACTCACCCCTTTGGCTACAAATTTTGTTTTCAGGATCATTCCCGGGTAAGGCCCAGTGAGACTTGTAGTGGAGTTTGAATTCTCCAATTTGTATATACAAAATTCGAATGATATATATTTTAAATTGTAAAACTTCTCGTGTATATATTTGATTGAAACATTTTATGTATGCTATCCGACTATTTGGATTAAAATGTTTGGGCTTGCTTGAAATTTTAAGACTTCCGCTGTTTGGTTTAAATTGAATACCCGAGCCTAGGGCTTAGTGGTCGGGTTCCCTCGAGCCATTGGGCCCGACGTTTGTCTTGGCCCTGTTTTGGGTCGTGACAGTTCAAGACCTAGGGCTTAGGTTTTATGGCTTTGATTTTGGGCCAATGACTTTTGGCCTATGACTTAGGGCTTAGGGCTTAGGGCTTAGGGATTTAGGATTAAGCATTAGGACTTTGGGCTAAGGGCTTTTGTCATTATTGTTAGGGCTTATGGCTTAGGGTTTAAGGCTTTGGGATTAGGGTTTATGGCTTAGGGCTTTGAGCATAGATATTAGGGCTAAGGATTAGGACTTTGGGCTAAGGGTTTGGGCTTAAGTTTAGGGCTTTGAGCTTAGGGCTTAGGTTTGGCGTTAAGCGCTTTTGGCTTAAAGCTTTAAGTGTAGGGCCTTGTGCTTCGGCGTTAGGGTAGTAGTCTTCGGGCTTAGTTTTTAGGGTTCTAGGCTTGGGGATCAGAGCTTATGGCTTAGAGCTGCAGTCTTTGAGCTTCTGGCATAGGAACTAGAGCTTCAGTATAGGGATTCAGGTTTAAGGCTTTCCGCTTAGTTCTTTGGGCTTATGTGTTAGGGCTTAAGGCAACAACCTGAAACCCGAACCTTAAAACCAAAAATCCGAATTCAAACCTCGAGAACCAAAACTTGGACCCCAAACCCTGAACCCAACATCTAAAACAAGAAACCTAAAACCCAAAACCCGAAACCTGAACCCAAATTCAAACCTCGAAACGAAAAAATACAAACAAAGAACCCAAAACAAAACCTTAAACCTTGAAACCCAAAAACCCAAACTTGAACCCTGTAACAAAAAAATCGAAACCCAAAACTCAAAACTCAAACTCCGAAACAAGTAAAATGAACCCTAAATTCGAAACCCAAACCCTTAACCTTGAAAACTTAAACCCATCATTCAAGGTTTTAGCTTCATTGTGGCTCCTTTGACGGATTGCACTAACAAGGGAAGAGATTTCGAATGGACACAAAATTGTCATAAGAGTTTTGAACTCATTAAGCACAAGCTTTGCAATGCACCCGTGTTAGGCCTTCCCGATTTCAATAAAGTTTTTGAAGTGGAATGTGATGCTTCCGGAGTCGGGATAGGTGCTGTCCTTATGCAAGAATGAAGACCACTTGCATATTTTAGTGAGAAACTCAAGGGAGCTACCCTAAATTATTTGACCTATGAGAAAGAGTTCTATGCGGTAATTCGAGTAATCGAGGTATGCAACATTATTTGTTATCTAAAGAATTTATTATTCACTCGAATCATCAAGCTCTTAGGCACATTAAAAGCCAAGGCAAGCTGAATACAAGGCATGTCAAATGGGTGGAGTTTCTTGAGAGATATCCGTATATAATCAAATACAAGAAGGGTGAAGTAAACGTGGTCGCCGATGCACTATCGAGGAGGTACGTCCTTCTAACCGAATTATCCACTAAATTCCTTGGTTTTGAATTGATTAAGGAAGCATATAAAGATGACCAAGATTTCAGCAAGTGGTATGAGTTGAGTATCAACAAGGTGGATTGCGGATATTACCTCATGGATGGATTCCTTTTTAAAGGAGGAAAGTTATGTATTCCAAGTGGTGGCCTCCAGGATTCCCTTATCAAAGAAGCTCATGGTGGAGGGTTGGCCTGCCATTTTGGAGAGAAAAAACTTTGGAGGCTCTTAAAGAGCATTTCTATTGGCCACACTTGTTTCGGGATATACATCGAATTATAGAAAAGTACATTATATAAAAGAAAGCCAAGAGCCGATTGCTTCCTCAAGGCTTGTATCTCCCACTTCCCATGCAAAAGACTCTATCATGGTTGTAGTAGATCGGTTTTCCAAGATGGCTCACTTCTTAGCTTGCTCCAAAACCAATGATGCACCACATGTGGCCGAGATTTACTTCAAAGAAGTGGTTTGTTTGCATGGGATACCAACGACTATTGTTTCGAACCTAGATAAAAAAATTCTAACTGCTTTTTGGAAGACTCTTTGGAGAAGGATTCGAAATAAACTACTTTTCAGCAACTCATTCCATCCACAAACCGATGGACAAACAAAAGTTGTGAACCGAACGTTGGGAACTTTGCTAAGGAGTGTGGTAAATAAGAAACTCTCGAATTGGGACCTTCGACTCCCTTATATTGAGTTTCCATACAACCGTAGCATTCATAGTGCTACCCAGACAAGCCCTTTTGAGGTGGTATATGGTTTTAACCCCCTCACTCCTCTTGATTTGTTGCGCATTCCATCTAAGGAAATCAACAATCCGGAAGGTGCTAAGAAAGCCGAGATTATAAAAAAATTGCACGAGAAGGTTAGTAAATCTATCCAAAGGGCTAATGAGAATTATGCTATGTGCTTTGGGCTTAGATCTTTAAACTTTGGGCTTAGCCCTTAAGGCTTTAGGCATTGGCTTTTGGTGAGGGCTTTGAGGATAAGGGTTTGGGTTTTTACCTTGAGGCTTAGGGCTTAGGGCTTAAGACTTTAGGTTTAGAGCTAATGCTTACATTTTTGTGATTAAGTCTCAAGGCTTAGGGCTTAGGATTTAGGAGTTTGGGAATTTTTCTTTGCGCTTAGGGCTCAGACCGTAAAGGTTAGGGCTAAGGGCTTACATCTCAGGGCTTACGACTTATGGCTTAGGGCTTAGGGCTTAGGGCTTAAGGCATAGGGCTTAGGACTCAAGCCATAGGGCTTAGGCATAGGGCTTAGGGCTTTGGGCTTATGGCTTGGCGCTTATGATATAGGGTTTCGTGATTAGTGCTTAGAGCTTTGGGCTTAGGTGTCAAGCGTTAGGGCATAGGGGTTAGGATTTAGGGTTTTGAGCTTAGAGCTTAATGTTTAGGCTTTGAGATTAAGGTTTTAGGCTAAATGCTTAGGATTTTGAGCAGAGGTATTAGGGTTTCAAACATTCAACTTAGAGCTTAGGGCTTAGGGCTATCGCATATGGCTTAGGAATTAGGGTATATGATATAGGGGTTTGAGATTAGGAATTAGGGCTTAGGGGTTTCTGCTTGCGACTTTTGGCTAAAGCCTTATGACTTTGTTCTTAGGGCTTAAGGATTAATTCTTAGGGCTTTCGGCTAAAGTATTAAGATTTTTTCGTAAAGGCTTAGGGCTTATGTATTAGAGCTTAATGCTTAGGGCTAGGGATTAGAGCTTTAGCTTTAGGCTTAGGGCTTACGTATTAGGCCCTAGTGCTTAGGGCTAGGGATTAGAGCTTGGGCATTAGGTTTGTCCTTTGGACTTTAGGATTAGGGAAAAGTGCTTTGGGCTTTGGGCTTTTTTGTTAAGGCTTTAGGCTTTGTAGTTAAGAATTCGGGATTAGGGCTTGTGCTTTGTGTTTTGGGCCTAGGGCTTTAAACTTTGGTCTTACGACTTAGCGCTTAGAACTTTGGGAATAGGGCTTAGGGTTATGGCTTAGAGCATAGGGGGAGCTTAGTGCTTAGGGCTTAGGACTTTAGTATTAGGGGGTAGGTTTAGGGCTTTGGGATTAGGTCTTAAGGCTTAGGGCTTATGATTTAGGACTTTGGGCTTAGAGCTTTGGAATTTGGGCTTAGGGCATGAGCTTTGGGCTTTGGGTGTGGACTTTGCTCTTAGGACTTTGGGCTTAAAGTTTGTGATTTTAGGCTTAGGGCTTAGGGCTTAGGGCTTAAGGTTTATGATTTTGAGCTTGCCATAGGTCTTTTTTCATTGGGCTTAGGGCTTATGGTTCATGGTTTTGAGATTAGGGCTTAGGTCTTAGGGCATTGAGCTTAGGGCTAAGGGCTTTTAGTTTAGGGCTAAGGGCTTAGGGCCTAGCATTTATGGCTTTGGCCTAAGTGTTTTGGGCTTAGGGCTTCGGATTTTAAGCATAGAGTTTAGCGATTTAACCTTTGAGCTTAGAGCTTTGGGCTTAGAGCTTGGGCTTAAGCTTGGGCTTAGGGCTTAGGCATATGGTTTAGGAATTATGACATAGGATTTAAGGGTTTAGGATTAGAAATTAGGGCTTACGGCTTTTGACTTTCGACTTAAGGCTTATGAGATTGGGCTTAGGGCTTAGGCATTTGGGCTAAAGGATTTGGGTTTTGGGGTTAGGGCTTAGTGCTTATTATTAGGGCTCAATGCTAAAGGCTAGGGATTAGAGCTTGGCCTTTGGGCTTTCTGCTTAGGCTTTGGGCTTACGGTTATAGCTTTGGGCTTTTGGCTTTGAGGTTAGGGCTTCAGGTATAGGGGTTTAGGTTTACGGCTTAGGGCTTAGGACTTTACAATTAGGGCTTGGGGTTTAGGGCTTAGGGATTAGGTCTCAAGGGTTAGACCTTAGGATTTAGGGCTTTGTGCTTAGGGCTTACGCTTTGTGCTTAGGGCTTAGAGATTTGTGCTTTGGGCATCAACCTCAAGGCTTAGGTCCTTCGGGATTGGTGCTTATGGCATAGACCTTTGGGATTAGGTGTCAGTTGTTAGAGCTTAAGAATTACAAATTAAGACTTTAGGCTTAGGCTTTAGAATTTTAGGCTTAGGCCTTAGGGCTTTATCCTTGGGCTGAGAGCATAGGGCTAGGGTTTCGAGATTAGGGCTTAGGGATTAGGTATTAGGGCTTTGGGGTTAGGGCTTTTGAGTTATGGCTTTGGGCTTAAGTTTTATTGCTAAGTGCTAGGGGCTTATGACATAGGGCTTTGAACTTAAGTTTTAGGGCTATGGGCTTCAGGCTTAGGGTATAGGCTTAGGGCTTAGGAATTAGGACTTAGGGATTATGGCTTTGGGCTAAGGTCAATGGGCTTTAAGCTTAGGGCTTTTTGATTAAGGCCTAAGGCTTTGGCTTTAAGGCTTAGGGCTTTTGGCTTAGGATATAGAGCTTCAAGCTTAAGGCTTAGGGCTTTAGGCTTAGGCCTCATGAATAAAGGCTTAGGTCTTAGGACTTAGGGCTTAAGGCTTAAAGTTTTACGGTTTCGAGATTAGGGCATAGAGCATTGAGGTTAGGGTTTGAGGTTTTATACTTAGGGATAAGGTCATATAATTTCTTCTGATAATGGTTGAAATTAGTGATCATATTGTATACGAATAATAGAAATGGAATACATTGACCCAAGTTCGACACAAAACAAGAACCTTTTGTTTTGAAAACCCTAGACCCGCTGCTTTGGTGCAACCAAGAACCTTAGTGTAGGGATTGGCGCCACAAACGGTATGGTAATCTGTTTGATAAGTCAGAGGTGGACGCCACAAAGAAACCCGATAAGTCCTGTAAAAGTTCTTCAAAGAACTAAAGAGAATTGCTCTCAAAACTTATTTCTCAAAATCTGAATTGTGTTCTTCATTCTCAAACTAAGCGTTTTATAGGCACAATTTTGTAATATGGGTTGGGCTCTAAAGACCTAATTCAAAAATACCTAAAAAGGTTCGAAACACAAAAAATAAAAGGTCCAGCCCAATGACACACATAAAAGGCAAGTATGGGTCTAACTAAAGTGAAAACTCAAATAGACTCATAAATTGACAACTCTTAAATTTAATAGAAAAATAAAAGAAGTTTTGAGCTATTCATTCTTGTATCTAGATCAACGTCATGAGGTCATAGTTAATAATTGATGTTGGAACAACATTGTAGCATTCGATGAATTCTTGGATATAAATGTTGAGTCGTTCCTTGAACTTCTTCGGGCTGGCGGTATCGATCCATTGAGTGCTTCAGCTTCTTTGTACCTTTCCAATATGTTGTCCATGTTATCCTTATTATAAGGGTTCAGGGCTTAGGGTTAGGGCTTACGGTTTAGGGCTTTGGGTTTAGGGTTTTGGGAATAATTCTTATGGTTTTGGGATTTATGGTTAAGGCTTTGAACTTTGGGTTTATTGCTTAGGGATTTTGGCTAACAGCTTAAAACATAGAGGTCTCAGCTTAGGGCTTATGGCTTTGGAATTTTGGCTTACGACTTAGAGCTAATGACTTAGGACTTTCGGTTTAGGACTTATGGCTATGGGATTAAGTCTTATGGTTTTGGGCTTAAGGGTTATTGCATTTAACTTTGGGCTTATGACTTAGTGCTTGGGATAACGGCGTATGACATAGATGTTTGGGTTTAAGGCTTATGGGCTTATGGATTTAGGATAAAGCGTTAGGCCTTTGGGCTAGGGCTTTAGGCTTTATTGTTTGGGCATATGGCTTGAGGCTTAAGCTTAGAGATTTAGCGTAGGGTTTAGGCCATTGTGATTAGGGCTTGGGTATTGAGCTTTTATTTTGAAGCTTTATCCTTAGGGCTTTGGGCTTTATTGTTTGGGCATATGGCTTGGGGGCTTAAGCTTAGAGATTTAGCGTAGGGTTTAGGGCATTGTGATTAGGGCTTGGATATTGAGCTTTTATTTTGAAGCTTTATCCTTAGGGCTTTGGGCTTTATTGTTTGGGCATATGGCTTGGGGGCTTAAGCTTAGAGATTTAGCGTAGGGTTTAGGGCATTGTGATTAGGGCTTGGATATTGAGCTTTTATTTTGAAGCTTTATCCTTAGGGCTTTTTGTTGAGGAGTTAGGGCTTCAAAATCAAGACTCGCGACATATGACTTTGGGCTTTGGGCTTGGGCTTAGTGTATCGGACTTAAGCATTAGGGCTTAGGGCTTTAGGCCTAATTGTCACGGTATAGGGCTTAGGTTGTACGACTTAGGGCTTTAGGCTTAATGTTTATGGCTTTGGGCTCTGGGCTCTGGTATTTGGGATTAGGGCTTAGGGCTACGAGCTTAGGTATTAGGGCTAAGAAATTAGGACTTTGGGCTAAGGGTTTGGCTTAGGTTTAGGGCTTCGGGCTTAGAGCTTAAGGCTTGGCATTTAGGGCTTTTGGCTTTAAGCTTTTTACGTAGGGCCTTGTGCTTTGGGCTTAGGGTACTAGGCTTAGCTCTTAGGGCTTTAAGCTTGGGGATTAGAGCTTATGGCTTAGACCTTTAGGCTTTGGGCTTATGTGTTAGGGCTTAAGACGTAAGAATTAGATCTTAAGCTTGAGGCTTAGCGATTATGCTAAAGGGCTAGGGGTTTAGATTTTTGGTTTTGGGTTTCGAGTTTTGGATTTCGGGGGTTTCAATTTCAGGTTTTGGGTTTTTAATTTGGGTTTTTAGTTTCAAGTTTTGAGTTTACAAGTTTTATTTAAGTTTCGATTTAAGTTTCAGTTTCAGGTTTTGTGGTTTGTGTTTTGGGTCTTCGGTCTCGAGTTTATGTTTATGGGTGTTGGGTTTCTAGTTTAGGGTTCGTTTTTTGGGTTTCTAGGTTTGAGTTTTGAGTTTCAAGTTTTGGGGTTCAAGTTTTTACTTTTGGGTTTTGAGTTTTAGGTTTTAGGTTTTGGTGTTTCGGTTTTGGGTTTTGAGTTTTTAGTTTTTGATTTTCACTTTCAGGTTTCAGGTTTCAGGTTTCGGGGTTCAGCTTTTGGGTTTTGGTTTCATGTTTCCGATTTTGGGATTTACGTTTTGGGTTCCAAGGTTTGGATTTTAAATTTCGTGTTTCGGGGTTGGGTTTCAAGTGTTGGGGTTCAAAGTTTTAGATTTTGGGTTTTTTATTTGGGTTTTGCTTTTCCAGTTTTGTTGCTCGGTTTTTGGGTTTAGTTTTTGTATTTTGGGTTTATGGATTTAAGTTCTTGGTTTTTGGGTTTTGGGTTTTGGTTTCTTGGTTCCAAGTTTCAGGTTTTGTCGATCAGGTTTTGGTTTTTGAGAGTTTTAGTTTTTTAATTTTGATTTTCTTGTTTTTGTTTCGGGTTTAGGATTTAAGGTTTTATGGTTTAAGGGTTTTACGGTTTTAGGGTTTCAGGTTTCGGTTTTCAGGTTTCAAGTTTCAGGTTTTACGGTTCGGTTTTTCGGGTTTTGGTTTTTCGGGTTTCAAGTCTCGGGGTTAAGGTTTTGGGTTTTAGATTTCAGGTTTCACTTTTTGGGTTTCGAGTTTCAGACTTCGGGGTTTGGGTTTTTGGATTTAGGGTTCAGAACTGTTGTTTTCATTTTTTTTAATTTTAGGGTTTAGAGTTTCGTGTTTTGGGTTTTCAGGTTCAAATTAAGTTTTGGGTTTCGAGTTTCGTGTTTTTGGTTTTGAGTTTTGGGTTTCGGGGTTTGGTTTTTCAGGTTTTCAATTTCGACTTTCAACTTTTGACATTCGAGTTTCCAGTTTGGTTCAGGTTTTGGGAACCAAGGTTCAAGTTTTGGGAACCATGGTTCAAGTTTTGGGTTTTGGCTTTTAGGTTTTAGGTTTGGGTTTTGGGTTTCAGGTTTTGAGTTTCATTTTTAGGTTTTTTGGCTTTTGGATTATTATTTTCGTGTTTTGAGTTTCGGGGTTTCGAGTTTCAAGTTTTGGGTTTTATGGTTTGTGTTTTGGGTTTCGAGTTTTTTATTTCAGTTTTTTGATTTTAAGTTTTAGGTTCTTGGTTTTGGGTTTGGGTTTCGAGTTTTGGATTTTTGTTTTGGGCTTTTTGTTTCAGGTTTCATAGTTTAGGGTGTGGGTTTTAGGTTTGGGGTTTGAATTTAGGGTTTTATGTTTCGGGCTTCGAATTTTTGGGTTTTGGGTTCAGAGTTCGTGTTTTGGTTCTGGGTTCTAGTTTCGGGTTTCGTATTTTGGAGTTCAAGTTTTGAATTTCGGGTTTTGAGTTTTGAGTTTCAGGTTTCAGGTTTTGCGTTTTGGTGTTCGGGTTTTTGGTTTGGAGTTTCAGGTTTTTGGTTTCAATTTCCAAATTTGGGTTTTGGGTTTTGGTTTTTTGGTTTCGTTTTTTCAAAGTTCATGTTTTTTTAAGGTTTAAGGTTTCAAGTTTTAGATTTTAGGCTTTGGAATTCAGTTTTTTTTGTTTTTGGTTTCATGTCTTGGGTTTTTACTTCGGGTTTCATTGCTCGGGTGTCTAGTTTTTTTTTCGGGATTTAGGTTTCGAGTGTCGGGGTTCAGATTTTGGGTTCGAGCTTTTGATTACTTGTTTTGAGATACAGGTTTTGGTTTTCGAGTTCGGGGTTCATGTTTTGGGTTTCTAGATTCATGTTACAGGTTTTAGGTTTTGAGTTTCGTGTTTCGGGTTCAGGGTTCATGTTTTGGGTTTCTAGATTCAAGTTTTGGGTTTTTGAGTTCAAGTTTCGAATTTTGGGTTTCGGGTTTTGGGTATAACGGTTCGGGTTTTAGGTTTTTAGTTTTCGGTTGTGGGTTTTAAGTTGCAGGTTTTGGGGTTCAGGAGGTTTGGATGTTCGTGTTTTGGGATACAAGTTTTGGAATTCGGGTTTCATTGCTCGGGTTTCGAGTTTCTCATTTTTGATTTTGGGTTTTAGGTTTTGGGGTTCAGGTTTAGGGTTTCTAGTTTTTTGTTTTGTGTTTCGAGTTTTGGGTTTTGGGTTTCGATTTTTGAGTTTCGAGTTTTGAGTTTTGGGTTTTGGGTTTTAGGTTAAGAATTCAAATTTTGGGTTTCAAGTTCGGGGTTTCATGTTTCGGGTTTCTAGTTTTGGATATTGGTTTTCAGGGTTCAGATTTCATGCTTAAAATTTTATGTTTCGGGTTTCATGATTTAGGTTTTGGTTATGGGGTTCTTTTTTTGGGTTTTGATTGTCGAGTTTCAAGTTTTGGGTCAACTTTTGGGTTTCATATTTCAGATTTCAAGTTTTGGGTTTTTATTTTCGGGGTTCTTATCTTGGTTTTCAAGTTTTGGGTTTTGGATTTTTGGTTTCGAATTTCGGGTTAAGCGTTTGATGTTTGAGGATTTTAAGGTTTAGGGTTTCATATTTTTTTTGGATTTTGGTTTAGGGTTTTGGGTTTCAAGTTTTGGGTTTATTTGGTGTTTCGATTTCAGGTTTCAAATTTTAGGTTTTGGGTTTTGAGTTTCAGAGTTCAGTGTTCGGGTATTGGGTTTCAGGTTTTGGGTCTCGGGTTTGAGTTTTGAGGTTTCAGGGTATGGCGTTCAAGTTTTTGGTTTTGAGGTTTAAAATTGGGTTTTAGGTTTCTAGTTTTAAGTTTTGGGTTTTTGAGGTTTAAATTCTTGTTTTGAGTTTCAAGTTTTGGTTTTTGGTTTTTTGTTTTGGTTTTCAAGTTTCATGTTTTGGGTTTTAGGGTTCAAGTTTTGGGTTTTGGGTTTTAGGTTTTGTTATGGGTTTCGGGTTTTAGGTTTTAGGTTTCGGGTTTTGGATTTTGGGTTCTAGGTTTCGGTTTTCAAGTGTTAGGTTTTGGGTGTTGGAGTTTGGGTTTCGGGTTTTGAGTTTTGGGTTTTGGTTTTCAAGTTTCATGTTCCCGGTTTCGTTTGAAGTTTCGCACTTTGGGTTTTCTGGTTTTTAGGTTTCAAGTTTCGTTTTGGGTTTCAGGGTTCAGGTTTTGGGTTTTGGATTTTGTGTTTTGGGTATTGGTTTTCAAGGGGGCTTAGGGATTAAGGGTTAAGGCTTTGCGCTATTGGGTTAGGTTTTGGGGTTTGGGCTTAAGGTTTATATATTAGGGCTTAATGCTTAGGGCTAGGAATTTGAGCTTGGGCTTTGGTCTTTGTGCTTACAACTTAGGGCTTAGGGGCTTGGGCTTTAGGGTTAAGGCTTTGAACTTTGGAGTTAGGAATTAGGGCTTTGGGCTTACTGATTAGCACTTTGGGCTTTGAGTCAGGGCAATTGGGTTTGGGCTTACAGCTTAAGGCTTAGTGCTTAAGGCTTAGGACTTAAGGATTAAGACTTAGGGCTTTGGGATTAGATCTTAAGGCTAAGGGCTTAAGATTTAAAGCTTTGGGCTTTATGCTTTGTGCTTAGGGTTTAGAGCTTACGGCTTACGGCTTACGACTTTACGATTACAACGTAGGGTTTAGGGCTTTGGGCTTATGACTTAGATCTTTGGAATTTGGGCTTTTGTGAATAGGCTTTTAGCTTAAGGCTTAGGGCTTATGACTTAGGGCTTAGGGCTTTCGCCTTAGGGCTTCTGGTTTAGGGCTTAGGGCTTTGGCTTAAGGGTTAGGGATCAGGGCTTTGAGCTATGGCCTTAGGACTTAGGTATTTTGGCTTTAGGCTTTAGGCTTAAAGCTTAGGACTAAGGGCCTACATCTTAGGGCTTCGAGATCAATGCTTAGGGCTTTGAGGTTTAGGATTAGGTGTCAGGCGTCAGGAATTAGGACTTACAAATTAGAGCTTTTGTCATAGGGTTAAGGGTTTTGGTCTTAGGGTTTAGGGCTTTTCCATTTGGCTTAGGGATTTGTCAGGAATTAAAAATATTGGCTATGAAGGCTCGGTAGTATCACTAACACCTGGTTAAAAATACTTATAATTATTTGTGAATAACTAGTGGAGTATAGATAATTTATTTGCAATGGAGTTCCTCTCTTTGTTGTCCCTTTTGTATTCATTTTTGTTTTACCTATTGAGTATCCAAATGGCTCACTCGAGATTGAAATTTAAGTAGAAAATTGCAAATCTATGCGATTGAGTTTATACCATTTTATTTTACGCACTGAAAATCCACATAGACTCCGATTGAAGGTGTTAGTGGGAAATCTTAATATTTTTTTCTCTTCCCCAAACTGTTATGATGTAACTCTTCACCCTTAGAAATAATGTTTGCCTGAAGCACGTTTTTGAGCCAAGTCCTAAAAATGAAAAATCTAAACACAACTTGATGTCTTAGAAATTTTGAGAAAAAAGACTTTCAAGATGGCAATTCGTGTAAAGTGGATTAATCGTGTTGGAAAGTCTCCTTGATTATTTTGAAGTTAAATTGTAACGACCCGATTCCCGTGCCGCCGCTTTCTGCTTTAGCTCACTTACTTGCTTACTTTACTTTACTTTACTTTGCTTACTCGCGGGCAGCCCGAGAACCGGTCTGTTACTACACTTAACTTACTTACTTACATTACTTTGGTGGAAAAAATCGTTTTCTTTAATTTCTAAAAACTATTACCTTTAGTTCCTAAAATAGTTTACAAGAAAACCGTCAGTGATAAAAACATACATTCGAATTCCACCTAACATAAACTTACAGCGGAAGACTATAATTCAACTTAAAATGCATTCATCTTAAAAGCTTTGAAATTCATCACACGAAAATAAGGGTACCCATCTTAATTACATCTCAAAACATTCAAAACATTTTTACAAAACAACTTGTGTGTGTCATACATCACTCCCCGTCGGTCATTGCTCAATAAACGGTATCATTTGGACACCCCTCTATTCTAACTTCTTGCTCAGTCATTGGTACAATTTCCTCCATTATATTCCCTACATTGTAAAGCCTAAACTATGAGCCTAAAGCTCAGTAAATAGCATAACTATAAAATGCAATGCATGAGTATGTCATGCTGTTAAAACAATGCACATTTCATTCACGTTTCTTAGGTTTCACAACTTCTTTATCTTTGGAAATATTACAGGATCTCAAGAACACCCTCTCCACCTACTTCAACTTCTACTGATCGTGAGCTCACTACTTTACTACTTGAGGTGCTCCGGCCTGTAATAACCATTTACTTTACTTTACTGTTCTGATGTTCAAGTTCTTAATTCATCAGAGACGAAACATAATTAGCGTCCCATACCACCAATTATATCTCGCTACCTCCAACTACGTTGTAAAACAAGCATGAAAATAGTTTGTAGACATTTTGTAAAACTATGATGCATGACCATATGAACATGAAAACATCTCTTAAATCATATCACATAACATGAAAATAAGCATACATCACTAAACATATCATGCAAACAAACATGCAGCACACATCAAACAATCATCCTAATCTTTGCAATGTAGTCCCACTTAAGGGCCAAATAATCTTAATGCTAACCTACCTTAGCAGCTAGGTTGAGTTGATCCACTTGAGTCTCCTTCTTAATCCAATCGATGGCTTAAACCTATTAATCATATGCAGATCGGAATTTGCATAAAGTCTTAACTTTATGTTCCAACTTTGAACATCTATAATTTCCTCTATATTGATCCATTATTGACGATTAAGATGTCAAATTGTTCCTTAAAGAGTCTACTATAACTTCTTAGAAGACACCAAATTCAGAAAACTAACGTATGTTGACTTACGTGGACAAAATAGAAGACATTCACTGTTTGAACAGTGATTAGGTCGACATAAACCTATATGTGTCGACATAACTTAGCATAATGTGTCAACTGCTTATTAATGCGGTCGACCAAATCATTTACAGAGAGTTATTTTGTGTCGACCGGTTGATAATATGTCGACCGGTGCTCTCCCAGTTTCCATCTACTAACTTGTAACATTCATAACTTTGTCTACATAGATCCAATTTGAGTGATTCAAACGGCTATGAATTGCCCTAAAAGCCTACTTTAACTCTTATGAAGGTTATAAACTCAAATTCGTTCGAAAATAGGACCGAATCTCAAAAAACCTAACCTTGCATACAATCAACTGATTTTCTAACTTTCTACTTGAAATCCTCTATTTTTATCCATCAATCCAACCAACATCATCCTTTTATCATTATTGAACCTAAAAGAACTTTAAAGGATATGAAAATACCTTGAGCTTCAGTCTCCACGAAATATCAAAGCTCTTCACTTCACTTCTCTTGAAGCACTCACTTTCTCACTCTTTTTTCCTCACAAAACTCTTTCTCTATCTCAATCTCACCCTCCTTTGATTTAGAGCACGAACCCTAGGGAGAAAGAGGGGGAGGAAAATCGTGGCTGGGAGGGAGAAATGCCAGCCAAGACCCACTTAAAGCCATTTATCAATTAAAATCAATATTCCTTTTATGTCCACCAATCAGAATTCTGCTGATTTTGCTGACTTTTCAACTTATGTCGACATAAGTTCAACTTATGTCGACATAAAGAATTCCCGAAAGTTATGCTATGTCGACCGCTCGTCTATTGTGTCGACCGAAAGTATTCCCGAAAGTTATGCTATGTCGACCGCTCGTCTATTGTGTCGACCGAAAGTATTCCCGAGGGTTATGCTATGTCGACCGCTCGTCTATTGTGTCGACCGAAACTTACTTGAAAGTAGTCCTTTAGTATATTTAACCCAACTTACTTCATTACTTTTACTTAAACCTAGCAACCCTCAAACAATGGACTTCAAACAAACACCAATCATACCCAAACACTTGGGCCGGTGCACGGTGTGATACACCCCAACAGAATATTCTTATTCTAATTATTCATATTCGTAACTCATTTACATGTTTCTAATTTTCCAACATTCATAAAGGGAAATCTTAAACACTTTCATTTTAAAATCATAATTCTTAAAATAATAATGAGGGTTGTTACATAAATTGTCATTAAAAAGTAACTTTGTAAGGGATTAGATGTTTTAGGAAAATGGATGTCCATAAAAAATTGTATGTTGAAAATTGTCATGCCACATGTCATCATCTCCTCCTCCTTCCTAGTGGGTCTCGCCACCGGCTTCAAGCCCACCGAGAAGGAAGACACGAGTCTGAGCCATTAAGACGACCTTGGTTCATATCCTTTTAGCAATCACTTGTCCGAGCATGTTCGTTATGCTCGTATCGTGCTCGTCCGTTGTCACAGCCAGCACACCTTGCATGTGCAAGCCAATCCCGTGCATTCAGGTGGATTATGCCCGAGCCTAGCACGCTCCAAGCATACAAGCCTCCTACCTCTCACTGTACGCCCGCTCATTGTGCACATGAACTACCAAATGCATGCTAACACTTTTGATCACCTTGTCCTCCGCTTGCTCGGTTACCTCCTTGTTCAGCTCACCAGGCCCTCGTTTGCGCATCACCCCTCGTTTGGTCGCAACTGTTTGTCATACCCCTTTGACTGTTCATCTTGTCAGACCACCACAAATTAAACTCTTGTTCATTCAACTTCTCCCATCATAAACCTCACTAGCGACTTAGTTCATTCCCCCATTACACCTATACATTAACCTAGCCATGCCTACTGATTCCACAACTAAACCCATCATTCCTCTTTCACCCATACACGCAATTAATTCCAACCAATCGCATACCGCCATCCAGCCATCAACACTTGCGACCTTCCACCTTCTTACACGACCCCTAGTTGTCCCCGTCAGTTAGGATTGTCCACCCATCTGTCCCTTCACATCCCTTCACCGTATCTAACCTCCAACACCATTAAGGCCCCATTTAACTTTCATTCAATCACTCCACCCAGCCCATTACTCGGACATGTTCGACCCGTCCTCACCCATACTTAGCCAGTCTCTCGCCAACACTTTGTCGATTCTGGTTAAGTGTTCTAACTGTCAAACCCATACAAAATTCATCCTTGCTCACTAGGCTAGCAAATTAGTGAATATTTTGGGCATCGCACAAAATTTTTTTGTATACTGTTTAATTGCCTGCCTGTCGTCTGAACTTACTCAAATGCAACCAAATGACCCTCTTCAATCCATCCATTAGGTTAATGTGCCTAATGATCATTTCAGGTAACACGTAGTACATTTCTTATTGTATGCAATTTTTGAAACTGCTCAATGTGATTGAACAGGCAAATTCAAGCTCCATGGCACGTAAATGGGACTTAAAAAAAAATTCAGTAGTGCGACAAATTTCTTCATAAGTTGTATAAACTTTTTGTGTCAGAACTTGCTCCAATTCCACCAAATGACCCAATCAATTCCTCTCAGTAGGTTAATGTACTAGACAAATATTTCAAGCAGTGCTTAAAATTTTTTTGTACTTCGTATAAACTTTGTGTGCGTCTTCTGAACTTGCTCAAGTGGAACCACCCTACCCAATTCTAACCAAAGGGTTGGTTGAGCTGCCAAACTAATATTTTGGCTAGCAAAAAAAATGTTTTTGTGCTCCGAACGAACTTTCTGCACGTTCAAATCTTCTTGAATGAAACCAAATGACCAAATTTAAGGTCCCTAGTAGGTTGGTCTCTAGCTAACATTTTGGTCAGCACACAAAACACGCTCAAGTTCTGCCAAACGACCAAAGTTAAGTGCCCTTGGTTTAAGGTGCCAAACTAACTTTTTGAGTAGTGCGCAAAACATTTTTGTACGTCATATAAATTTTTATTTTTTTGTTTCGTCCAAACCTACTCAAATGGAACAAACTCACCAACTTTAAGCCCCTTGGTAGGTTATGTGCCTAACGAATGTTTTGGGCACCGCAAAAAAGTTTTTGTACATTGTCCGAACTTTTTGTGCGATGTTTTAACCTCTTTATATCCGACTAGATGACCCAATTCCAGCACCCTAGTAGGCTGTGGTGCCGAACGAATGTTTGGTGCAGCACACAAAATATTTTCTTACATAGTACAAACTTTCTGTGAGTTGTTTAAACGTGCTCAAATTCTGCGAAAGAAACTAATTTAAACCCAAGTTTTAAGATAAGATGTTGAACGAACAATTTGGGCAGTACACTAACATTTTTCTACGTCGTATGAACTTTACGTCCATTATCCAAACCTGCTTCGATGGAACCAAATGACACAGTTCAAGCCCCAGGTAGGTTAATATGCCTAACAAATATTCTAAGTAGTGATTAAGTATTTCTATATGTCATACGGCTTGAATTCTACCAAATGACCGAATTCAAAAACCCCGATAGGTTAATAAGCTTAACAAATGTTTCAAGTAGCACACTAAATATTTTTGTTTGTCGTATAAACTTTCTGCTTTCCGCGCAAGTTTCAAACATGCACAAATTCTGCCTAACGGCCCATTTTTAGCCTGCATTTAGGTTAATGTGCCAAACAAATGTTTCTGGCAACGCACAAAATATTTTTTGTACATCGTATGAACTTTACGCCCATCATCTGAACTCGCTCCTCTACAACCAAACAACCCACTTCAAGCCCGTCAGTAGGTTAATAAGCCTAGCAAACATTTCAGACAACACAAAATATTTTTGTACGTCAAACATACTTTTCGTTTGTTGGTTGAACCTTCTCGAATGCAACTGAATGACCCACTTCAAGCCCTAGTAAGTTAACGTTCCTAGTAAATGTTTCAAGTAGTGTATAAAATACTTTTTTACATTGTACAAACTTTATGCGCATGACTTGAACATGCTAAAATTTGACCAAACGACCTGATTCACTCCAATTTTTCTAGTTAAAGGTAATCCGTGTAGTGGCTTTTCGCCCTTCAGTTTGATGTAGAGTGTGGTGCACATCTTTCAACTATATAAGTATTGAAAATGCACCAAAATACAGAGGCAAAATACAAAGTATTTAACAGGGCTTTGATACCAGATGACTTGCTATGAAAATAGGGTTTGCTTAAGGGCAAGTTAAATAGGTGAGATGCTGGCTTAGTCTGAGTGAGAAAATACATTTTTTTGTCTATTCTGAAGATTCAATTGAACAAGTAGGAGAATTATTTTGAGGCTAGAATTTTAAGGTCTTGTTTGTGAGAGGGTTAAGTAGATAACCTAAAACATTGAGGCTAAAAAACAGTCTGCAATTGGAATAGGCTATCAAACTAAATGTTGCGAGAAAGGGTAAAAAAGGAAAAATTGTCCCGCATGGATTTTAGGGTTCTCGGTGAAATGGTGATATCTCACTATTCAAAGCAACTTAGGAGCTAAAATTTGGAGGGGAAGTGCTTGGGGTTAGTGGTAAAAGGCTATAGAAAACGGAGGGAAAAACACTGGCAAACCGCGAATTGTCTTGGAGGGACTTTTGGTCGTCGAACGGTTAACAAACACTAGGAAAAGTTTTCATTTTTAATTTTTGGGAGGTAAATTTAAACATTCATAACTTTGGCTACATAGTATGGATTTGAGTGAAATTGGTGACTATCTATCACAAATTGACTATAAAACAAGACCCAAAATATCACACAACGAAATGGAAAAGTATGGAAGTTTTGTATAGAAGTTTTCGGGGTCAGTGAGGAGAGATAAGAGTTGGTGAACTGAGATTAGGGTAAAAACCCAAGATGTATAAGGAGCTATGGGGATTTAATACTTACCCTACGTCTACAAGAGTGTGTCAGCAGATGTGCAGCAAGGCCTATCTCTCCCTAGCTCGGAAGCAAAGTTGAAACCAAAAGAACAAGCTCGAGGATCGCTTGATATTACTCACTAAAGTTCAACTGTGTTTTTAGGGAAAAACTCTCAACTGAGGAAGCTGAATAAGCTTCAATTCACTTCAATATTAAACTGGTTACGAAATGATAGGGGGGGGGGGTGTGTTAAAACCCCTCTAAAAAACATATGAATGGATTAAAAGTTACACAATTAGGCTAAAAACACAAAAGAAGAGATGGTGGAGGACCACCTAGTTATTGTGTGATTTGTCATGCATGGTGGTCATTGGCCCAAAGCTTTGAGACATCAAGAGGGAGAAACACACGCACAAACTAGAATGATGCAAACCCATATAAAACCAATGAGAGGCCCACACACAACCCATGAAACTTGTTTCTTATGTAGCTCCTTGTTCTAGACTCTTTGTATTTGCAATGATTGCCTAAAAAGACGATGCCTAATTTTGAAGATCCACCCCATGATGGAATAATTAAGATGTAGGGTACATTTCTCATAAAGATGCCATCTTTTGTTGAGGCCAGGAAAGGTTGTCAAAACAGCTGCAGCTGCACTATACTTGAAAGTCGGCTGATGCTAGAGCAAAATGTGGTCCCCTTTCATGGTAGCCTTGGACCACTAGCACTTGGTCCATTCTCCTACAAAAGTCAACCGGCTTTGAATCAAAACATGGCTTCACATGGTCATGCACAAAAGGCAAGCAATGTCATAGTGTTTTGTGAAAAATTAAACCCTAAACCATGGGTTACATTTAATTTTCCAACGAAACATTCTCTCTTCTTTTTGCACTTCAAAGCCACGTGCCTTGTTCATTCCTTGATCATGATCTTTATCCAAATTGGTCAAATATGTTACCAAGGGAGATGCTCGATTGGACTAATTCACATGCGCAAAGCCACAAATGACTTGGCCCGGTTGGCACTTCTTTGCACACACTATGGTTGGCTTCAATGATGGGATCTTTCTCTCATGACTTGGTATCTTGCCTTATTTGATCTTGGACATATTGTTTGATCTAACTTTAAACTTCAACGATAGAATGACCTGCAAATTTAGCAAATGCGTTAGAAGGAAGTTGGCATATCAATAATCTAAATATGAAATCTTTTCACATAATTTTCAAATTTCACAAAAATCCAAATGTACTTCATTTAATTCTTTAACTAATTCAAATCTAAGAAACTTACATTGTAAGGAAGTTAGAAGTACGTACTTTCGAGATAATGCATCAGTCACAATATCTTTATTACCTTTCTTGTATTTGATAACTTATGGAAATGTTTCAATGAATTCTATCTACTTTGCGTCCATTTTGTGTAATTTTCCTAATGACTTTAAATGCTTCAAACTTTCATGGTCAGAATGAATAATGAATTGTTTTTGCCACAACTATTGTTGCCATGTTTGTAAAGTCCTCACAAAGTCATACAACCTCTTGTCATATATTGGGTAGTTTAAAGTAGCTCCACTAAGCTTGTACCTAAACTAAGAGTACCTAAATTAGGCAATAGGCTTGTAATCCTTCATCAAAACACCACCAATACAATTTCCTAATGCATCACATTCAATTTCAAATACTTTAAAAAAATTAAGTAACACACGTAATGATGCACTAATAAATTTTTTTTTAAAAAGGTTGAAAGCATATTCATGCATGTCAGTCTCTTTAAATTCAACATGCTTTTTAACAAGAAGATTCAAAGGCACTCCAATAGTACTAAAATCTCTAACGAACCTTCTATAAAAGCTTACTAATCCATGGAAACTCTCAACCTCACTTGCATTGTTTAGTGTCGTCCATTCTTGAATCGCCTTTACCTTCTCTTGATCTATTGAGATTACCTTTGATCCTACAACAAAACAAACAAAAACTACCAATCTTTTATACTTAGGACTTTTACGCGTTGTTGGTGGCTCGCTCAACCATCTAACCTAGGGCCAGCCCACCGACCTTGCATCACTATGTAAACCCCTTGAGGAGTTCATTCTTCTCCGAATTGGCTTGATATAACTTAGAATTCTCTCTTCTTGGCTAGGTCTCACATGTCGCCCGTTGTCGCATATTACGCTATTTATATATAAAAATATGCTTCAAACTTTTATGGTTGGAATATACTTCACATAACTTACCATATAGGTAAGGCCTCCATATCTTGAGAGCAAAAACTATAGCAACAAGCTCTAAATTGTGTGTCAGGTAGTTTTTCTCATATTCTTTCAATTGCCTTGATACATATAAAATCATCTTCCCCTATTTCATAAGTACGCTTTCAAGTCATATCTTTGATGCATCACAATACATACTGAAACATTCATCTCCATTTGAAAGTTTTAATACTGGGGCTGTGGTCAATTTATTTTTTAATTCGTAAAAACTTTGTTCACAGTCAACTGACTACCAGAATTTCATGTTCTAATAGTAAGTAAATTAGGAAATAGAAAGTGATAGTAAACTTAACTAAATAATAGAATAAAATAACGAATTTTAGGAATTGTTTTGGGGCACTTCTGTTTTGGTATATTGTGAATTTGGCCATGCAAAAAACGTTCAACTTTTATGATCTAGCTCATTCCAAAAAGACCTTGAAGGCGGCTACTACTTTTGTGAAGAACACTTTTTCAACTAACTTTGGGAAGGTTGTCCAATTTGTAAATCAATTTTTGCTAGTCAAGTTAAAGTTTGATTTAAAGAAAGTTGCATGTACTGTCTTATTTCTTCTTCCCCTTCATTATCTTGAAGTGAGCTTGAGTTCTTGGGCTAGTGTTCTTGATCACATTTCATGATATCAATATCTTCTTCACCAACATAATAAGCATTTTGTTTTGAAGTTGAATAGATTCTTTCATTTCAATTTCTTCCACTAAACCACATAGCGCTTCATGCACTTTCTTGATTCTTGACCTAGTCATTGAGCTTACGTGATCTGTGTCGCCACTTGATTTGCATTATAAACTTCTCCTGGGTCATCTTAACCTAATTGAATGCCATCAAACAACTCAATTAAAGGCCCCCAATATGTTTTTGTACATCATACACTATGCGTAAAACATCCAAAAAGTTAAGTACTGTGGCAAAACAATGTTTGTTCGACACCCTAACCTATCCAGGGTTTTGAATAGGGTCATTTGGTCACTTCGAGCAAGTTCAGATGATGCATAGAAAGTTTGAACGTTGTATAAAAATGTCTGGTGAAGTGCTTGAAATTTTTTTTCCGCACCTTAACTCAAACGATGGCTTGATTCGGGAAGTTTGCTGGAATTGAGTAGTTTGGATGTCACATAGACGTAGAAAAATATTTAGTGTGTTGCAGAAAAGGTTTGTTAAGTGCATTAACTTACTTGGGGGCTTAAAGTGTGTTATTTGGTTGCTTTAGACCAAGTCTGGACGACGCATGAAATGTTCATACAACTTACAAAAATATTTTGTGTGATTGTGAAAACATTTTTTCGGCACCCTAACCTACCACATAGCTTAAATTGGGTTGTTTGGTGGAATTCATGTAGGTTTAGATGACAGGCAGTAAATTCATACGACGTAAGAAAACATTTTTTGTCATGCCCAAAACATTCACTCGGCCAATCAACTTGATAGTGGATTAAATTTTGTTGTTTGGTGACAATTTTTTTGGTTCAGACGACATGTGAAAAGTTTGTACGACGTAAATTGGATAATTTGGTGGCACTCATTTAGGTTTGGACGACCAGCAAAACGTTTGTGTAATGCCAAAATGTTCATTCTGCACCTTAACCATCAAGGGACTTTAATTAGGTCGTTTGGTTGCATTCGAGCAGATTCAGACGATGTGCAAAAAGTTTGTACGACAAACAAAAACATTTGGTGAGTTGCATGTAGTATTTGTTCGTAACGTTGACTTACTAAGGGGCCTAAATTTGGTCAATTTTTGGCATTGAGCAAGTTTAGACAATGCCTTAAAGGTTTTTATTACGGTTGGTGGACTTTAACCTACCATGGGGCTTGAATTCAGTTGTTTAGTTGCATTCGAGCTCGTTTGCATGATGCTGAAAAAGTTTGTAAACTGCATGAAACTATTTCTTACATTCCTCCAAACATTTGTTCTGTAGCTTAACCTATTGAGAGACTCAAATTTGGTCATGTAAGGGCACTTGACACTTTTTGACAATCCGCAAAAAGGTCCAACAATGTCCAATTACATTTTGTGTGGTGCCCAAAACATTCCTTCGGCATCTTAACCTACGGGGGGCTTTAACTAGGCCATTTAATTACATACGAGCAGGTTCATATGATACACGAATGTTCGTACGAAGTACAAAAATATTTTGTACACTCTGCAAATTTGTTCAGCATTTTAACCAAATTGAATGCTTGAATTTGGTTGTTTGGTTACATCAAAGCAGGTTAGGATGTGCGTGAAAAATTTGTATGACCTATGAAAACATTTTGTTTGCTACTAAAAATGTTCATTAGAACCATAACCAACCAAGGGGCTTGAATTAGGTCATTGAGTAGCATTGGATTAGGTTCAGACTTACATGCAGGATGTCTTACAACGAATGAAAATATTTTGTGCACTGCTTAACAAAAAAGTTGCTTGAAATGGTGGAATTCAAGCATGTTCAGATAATGCATAAAAAGTTTGTAGGACGTACGAAAGATTTTTGTTCTCTAGCCGAAATGTTCGTTAAGCAAATTAACCTATTTGAGGGCTTGATGTAGGTCGATTGGTTGCATTTAAGCAGGTTGGTACACATACCGCAAGTTCGTACAACATATGGAAATATATTTTGTGCTGACATAAATGTGTTTTTAGCATCGTAACCTGTCCCGATGATTAATTGGGTCATCTTGTGGTATTCAACCAGGTTCAGAAGATGCATGGAAAGTTTACATGACGTAGAAAAATTTTTAGTGCACCTGAACCTGAGCCCAAATGACAGGTTTATATCGGTAGTTTGGTGGAATTTGAGTAGGTTCTGTTGACGAACAAAAAATTTGTACGACGTATGAAAATGTTTGGTGTGTTGTCCAAATGTTTGCTAAGCATAGTAATCTACTAGCAGCATTAAAGCGTGTTGTTTGGTTACTTTTGAGCAAGTCAAGATGACGCACATTGTACAAATTACCAAAATATTTTTTGCGATGCTTAAACTAAGTCATTTGGTGAAATTTTAGCAGATTAAGACAATATTTGAAAAAATTTTACGAGGTACAAAAACGTTTTATGCGTTGCACATAACATTCTTTTGGCATCTTACCTAGCCAGGGGGCTTTCAAGCATGTTCAAATGACACGTGGAAAGTTTGAACAACTTACCAATGTACATATTAAGTGTTTTAAGTTAATACTTACAGCGGAAGAATATAGTTCAAAGTACATTCATTTCAAAAGCTTTCTAATCCATCACTCCAAAATAATATATACATCTTAATTACATATTCAAAATATTCAAAACATTTTTATATCACGACTGTGTGTGAGTCATGCATCACTCCCCATCGGTCATCGCTCAATAAACTGTATCATTTGGACACTCCTCTGCTTTAACTCCTTGGTCAATCACTTGAACAATTTCCTCCATTACATTCCCTACATTGCAAAGCCTAAACTATGAGCCTAAAGCTCAGTAAGTAGCATAACTATAAAATGCAATGCATGAGTATGCTATGTCGTTAAAACAATGCACAATTTCATTCATGTTTCTTAGGTTCATATCTTCTTTATCTTTGGAAATATTATAGGATCTCAAGAACACTCCCTCCACCTACTTCAACTTCTACTAATCTTGGGCCTGGGACCACTTACTTACTACTTGGAGTGCTCAGGCCTGTAATAATAATATACTTTACTGTTCTGCTTTTCATGTTCTTAATTCATCGGAGACGAAACATAATTGGCGTCCTATACCACCAATCATATCTTGTTTACCTCCAACTACGTTGTAAAACCATGCATGAAAATAGTCCGTAGACATTTTGTAAAACTATGATGCATGACCATGTGACTATCAAAACATCACTTAAATCACATCACATAACATGAAAATAAACATACATCACCAAACATGTCATGAAAACAAACATGCAACACACATCAAACATAATCCTAATCTTTGCAATGTAGTCCCACTTAAGGGCCATACCATCTTAATGCAAACTTACCTTAGCTGCTTTCTAGAATCAATCCACTTGAGCCCCTTTTTAATCCAATAAATGACCTAAACATATAAATCATATAAGGATCAGAAATTGCATAAGGTCTTAACTTTCTATTCAAACTTTGAACAACTATAACTTCCTCGATAATGATCTATTCTCGATGATTAAGGTGTCAAATTGTTCCTTAAGGAGTCTACTATAACTTCTTCAAAGACACCAAATTCAGAAAACTAAAGCAAGTCAACTTATGTGGACAAAACAGAGGGGATTCACTATTTGAACCCCGATTCGGTCTACCCAACCTGTAAGGGGTCGACCCATGTTGACAAAACAGAGACCGTAAGTTTTTAATTTCAGAATCGGTCGACCCAACCTATAAGGGGTCGACCGCAGCTCTTCCCAGTTTTTGTACGTTGACTTGCGACGTCCATAACTTTTTACACATAGCTTCAAATCGAGTGATTCTAACGGCTATAAATCACTCTAAGAGTTTACTCTAACTATTATGAAGTACATAAACCCTAGTTCATAATACTTATCGACCGAATCTCCAAAACTCTAACTTTGTTTCTACTTAATTCTTTTCTTATCCCTTAGCATGAAATCACTCATTTTTATCCACCAATTCAAATAATACTATCATTTTATCATCACTAAACTTAGAAGAACTTAAGAGGATATAAAATGTTATCTTGAACTTCAGTTTCCAAGAGAGCTTTAGAGTTTCCTACCTCGCCTCTCTTGAGATATCTCACTTTCTCACTATTTTCTCTCACATAACTTCTTTTCTTTCTCAATCTCACTGTTCTCTTGATCAACGTGAGAACTTCAGAGAAGATAGGGAAAAGAAATTGTGATGGGATGGAAATGGTAGACCATGCCTTCTTATCTCTTAATTAAACAAAATCAATCTGTCTTTTATATCCATCAATAAGGATTCTCCACGTTTTTGCTGACTTTTCAACTCAAATCGGGAATGTGTCGACAACTCGTCTATTGTGTCGACCGAAAGTTTTCCCGAGGGTTATTTTTGTCGACCGCTCGTCCGTTGTGTCGACCGAAGGAAGTTCCCTTAACACTTTTGTGTCGACCGCTCGGTCCTTGGGTCGACCAAAAGTGTTCCGGATGATCCTATTGTATCGACCCCTCCTAAATCCTGGGGTCGACCGGTAAACAAAGTGTCGGCCCCTCTTCGATCCTAGGGTCAACCGAAAGCATTACAATTGTGTCTACCCCTCCCTGGTCGACCCTCTTAAATCTTGGGGTCGACTGAAAGTTCCAATTGTGTCGACCCCTCCTAAATCCTGGGGTCGACCGGATCTTACATGAAGGTCCTTTAGTATATTTAACCAAACTTACTTCATTACTTTACTTAAACCTAGCAACAATCAAACAATGGACTTCAAACAAATATCAATCAAACCCAAACACTTGGGCCGGTGCACGGTGTGATACACCCCAAACAGAGTATTCTTATTCTAATTATTCATAATCGTAACCAGTTCACGTGTTTCTAATTTTCCAACCTTTCTAAATAACTTTATCTCATATACCCCTTGAACATTATTCTCTTTATCACTTTCAACCTGCTAATTCACTAATATCCACAATACCTTAATACCTCAAAATTTAACCAACATTCATAAAAAAATGTTAAACGCTTTCGTCTTAAAATCACAAATTCTTAAAATAAGATGAGGTTTGTTACATTCTACCCTCCTAAAAAAAAATTTTTCCTCAAAATTTATACCTCAAACATCTATGGATACTTTTCCTTCATTTCTTGTTCTCTTTCCGAGGTGGCTTCCTCCTTCTTATGAATTCGCCATAGAACTTTCACCAATGGAATTTGCTTGTTCCGCAGCTCCTTCATCTGCGTATCCAGTATCCTTATTGGCTGCTCCTCGTAACTCATAGTTGGCTCTACTTCTATCTGCTCTGCTTTGATCACTTGGGATGGATCACAAATGCATTTCCTTAACATTGACAAATGAAACGCATTGTGAGCTCCTGCCAAATATTCTGGTAATTGCAACATATAGGCCATGTTTCCCACTCTCTTCAAAATGTTAAATGGTCCAATGAATCTCGTTGCCAATTTACCTTTTTGCCCAAACCTCATCATGCCTTTGAATGGCAAAACTTTCAAAAATACTTCATCTCCCTCCTTAAATTCTAGTGCTCTTCGTCGCCGATCTGCATAGCTTTTTTTACGATCTTGGGCAGCCTTCATCCTTTGTTGTATGGTTTTCACTTGTTCTATTGTTTGTTGTATCATTTCGGGTCCATAGATTTTACTTTCTCCAACCTCATCCCAAAATAATGGAGATCTACACTTTGTTCCATACAATGCCTCGAATGGAGCCATACCAATAGCCGATTGATAACTGTTGTTATACGAAAATTCTACCAAGGGTAACAACATGCTCCATGATTTCTGAAAATCCATAACACACGCGCGCAACATATCCTCAAGGATTTGGATAGTCCTCTCAGTCTGGCCATCTGTTTGAGGATGAAATGCCGTGCTAAATGCCAACTCTGTTCCCATGGCTTTGTTCAAACTCCTCCAAAATCTCAAAGTAAACTTTGGATCTCTATCAGATACAATGGAAACTGGAATTACATGTAATCTCATTATCTCCTGCAAATATAGTTTAGCATACTTTTCCACGGAAAATTTTGTCCTTACCGGGATAAAATGAGCAGATTTTGTCAAACGATCAATAATCACCCAAATACTGTCATGACCTTTAATCGTTGTTGGCAATCCGACTACAAAATCCTTAGAAACGTGGTCCCATTTCCATTCCGGAATAACCAACGACTTTAGCATTTTGGCGGGCCTCTGATGTTCTGCCTTTAATTGTTGGCATACAACACATGATTCAATATATTTTACGATATCCTTTTTCATTCCAGGCCACCAAAAACACTATTTCAAATCCTAATACATCTTTGTATTTCCTGGGTGAACCAAAATTTTTGAAGAATGAGCTTCTTTCAATATTTCTTTCTTTAACTCTTCATTTTGGGGAACATACCACCTATCACGAAACTTAAGTATACCTTCCTTTGAACATTGAAATTCATGAGAATTTTACATCTGTCCTGCTATAAACTGCTTATACCTTGAATCCTCCTTTTGAATTTCTCCAATTCGATCCAACAGATTTGGTATCACAGTTAAAGAAGCTAACTGCACTGCTAGATCTGATATAACTTCAATGTCTGCCATTTGCAGCTCACTACAAATTTCTAACAAAATTTCCATCATCTCTGACTACACTGTTACTGCCTTCATGCTCAGTGCGTCAGCAACCACATTAGCCTTTCCTGGATGATATTTAATTTGAAAATCATAGTCTCTAACAAATTCCAGCCATCGCCGTTGTCTTAAATTCAGCTCTTTTTGTGTGAAAAGATACTTGAGACTTTTATGGTCCGTGAATATCTCACAATGACGTCCATATAGGTAATGTCTCCAGATATTTAGGGCGAAGACTACTGCTGCCAACTCTAGATCATGGGTAGGATTGTTCTTCTCATAATCTTTCAATTGTCGTGATGCATAAGCAATTACCTTACTTTCTTTCATCAGCACATCCTAATCTCATCAACGACGCATGAAAAAATATGCTAAAATATACATCTTCTATCGGGAGTATCAACACTGGTGTTGAGGTTAACTTGTCCTTCAATAGTTGAAAACTCTTTTCACAATCCTCTGACCACCAGAACTTCATGTTTTTCCTTGTTAATCGCGTCAATGGCATAGCAATCTTAGAAAATCCTTTAATAAATCTTCTATAGTATTTTGCTAGACCAAGGAAACTTTGCACTTCAGTTACATTCTTTTGTTGTGGCCATTTACAAACAGCTTGCACCTTTACTGGGTCAACGGATACACCTTCTTTAGAAATCACGTGACCCAGAAAATTCACCCGATCTAACCAAAATTCGCATCCAAAATTCGCATTTAGAGAATTTGGCATATAACTGAAGTTGCTTCAGTATACTTAAGGCCATACTTAAATGCTCCTTATGTTCCTCTTGTGACTTAGAATACACTAGAATATCATCGATGAACACGATAACAAATTTATCGAGATATTAATGGAATACCCTATTCATAAGGTCCATTAACGCCGCTAGAGAATTTGTCAAACCTAACGACATTACCAGGAACTCGTAATGTCCATATCGGGTTCTGAATGAAGTCTTTGGAATATCTTCCTCCTTTACTCTTAACTGATAATATCCTGACCACAAGTCAATCATGGAAAATACCCGTGCACCCTGTAATTAATCAAACAGATCATCAATCCTAGGCAACTGATACTTATTCTTCACTGTCAATTTGTTTAATTCACGATAGTCGATACACATCCTTAGAGTTCTGTCCTTCTTCTTTACAAACAAAACAGGGGCTCCCTAGGGAGAGAAACTAGGGCGTATAAAACCCTTGCTCAACACTCCTCTAACTGCCCCTTCAGCTCCTTCATTTCTGTTGGAGCCATTCTATACGGATTCTTTGATACCGGTTCCACGCCGGGGTAAACGTCTACCACAAATTCGATTTCTCGATCTGGACGTAGTCAGGGTAAATCATCCAAAAAGACTTCTGAAAACTCCTGAACTACTTGAATCTCTTGCAACTTAAGATTAGGCTTCTTACGACAATCCACAATGTTTGCAAGAAATCCCATACAGCCACCCTCTAATAATCTCCAAGCCCGTACTGCCGATACAATCGGTAATTGCTTTTTATTCCCTGTCGCTTGAAAATAAAAGGGATCTGACGTAGGAGGTTGAAAACTGACTATTCTAGTTCTGCAATTTATAGTTGCAAAATGTCGAAACAGCCAGTCAATCCCTAAAATAATTTCATACGCATTCATCTTCATTATAATAAACTTCACGTCCAATTTACGTTCATTGATTTGAACCCCACAATCTTAATTACTCTATCTAATAGTAGACGGTCACCTGAAGGTAGCATCACTTCATACAACTGCTCTGCCACCTCAGGTATCCGGTTCAACTTCTTAGAAAACTCTTCACACATAAATGAATGTGTAGCTCCTAAATCTATCAATGAAAAGGCACTAATTCAATCAATTAATAATGTACCTGCCACAACGGCCGGATGGTCTGCTTCCTTGACATCAATCATTGCAAAAACACAACCAGCTATCCCCTTCTGTTCTGGTTTGTTTGGAGGTGCCTTCGGACAATCACGTGCCATGTGTCCCATCTCCTTACATCTGAAACAGCGTCCAGATCCAGCCATACACTCTCCTGCATGCTTCCGATTACACTTAGGACATTCCAATATCAGCCCCAGACTTTTTACTTGCTTTCATTTCCCTTGCTCATTCGAACTCTCACTTAACCTTTTCATCCCACGCGCTGGTTGCCATTGTTTACTCGGCTGCTGTAACGACCTGATTCCCGTGCCGCCGCTTTCTGCCTTTACCTCACTTGCTTACTTACTTTACTTTACTTTACTTTACTTTGCTTACTCGCGGGCAGCCCGAGAACTGGTCCGTTACTACACTTACTTACTTACTTACTTACATTACTTTGGTGGAAAACTCGTTACTTTAATTTCTGAAAACTATCTTTTACTTTGTAAAATAGTTTACAAGGAAACCGTCAATGATAAAAAAAACATACATTTGAATTCCACCTTTATCAAAAATACATAATCATTCAATTACGTAAACTTACATCGGAAGACTATAGTTCAAAATACATTCACTCGAAAGTACTTTAAAATCCATCACACGAAAATAAGGGTATACATTTAATTACATCTCAAAACATTCAAAACATTTTTATAAAAAAACTTTTGTGTGTCATACATCACTCCCCGTCGGTCATTGCTCAATAAACGGTATCATTTGGACACCTCTCTGTTCTAACTTGTTGATCGGTCATTGGCTCACTTTCCTCCATTATATTCCGTACATTGCAAAGCCTAAACTATGAGCCTAAAGCTCAGTAAGAAACATAACTATAAAATGCAATGCATGAGTATGCTATGTCGTTAAAACAATGCACAATTTCATTCACGTTTCTTAGGTTTCATGTTTTCTTTATCTTTGGAAATATTACAGGATCTCAAGAACACCCCCTCCACCTACTTCAACTTCTACTGATCGTGAGCTCACTACTTTACTACTTGAGGTGCTCAGGCCTGTAATAACCATTTACTTTACTTTACTGTTCTGATATTCAAGTTCTTAATTCATCGGAGACGAAACATAATTAGCGTCCCATACCACCAATTATATCTCGCTACCTCCAACTACGTTGTAAAACATGCATGAAAATAGTTCGTAGACATTTTGTAAAACTATGATGCATGACCATATGAACATGAAAACATCTCTTAAATCATATGTCACATAACATGAAAATAAGCATACATCACCAAACATATCATGCGAACAAACATGCAGCACACATCCAATAATCATCCTAATCTTTGCAATGTAGTCCCACTTAAGGGCCAAATAATCTTAATGCTAACTTACCTTAGTAGCTAGGTTGAGTTGATCCACTTGAGTCTCCTTCTTAATCCAATCGATGGCTTAAACCTATTAATCATATGCGGATCAGAATTTGCATAAAGTCTTAACTTTACGTTCCAACTTTGAACATCTATAACTTCCTCTATATCGATCCATTATTGACGATTAAGATGTCAAATTGTTCCTTAAAGAGTCTACTATTACTTCTTAGAAGACACCAAATTCAGAAAACTAACGTATGTTGACTTACGTGGACAAAATAGAAGGCATTCACTGTTTGAACAGTGATTAGGTCGACATAAACCTATATGTGTCGACATAACTTAGCATAATGTGTCGACTGCTTATTCATGCGGTCGACCGAATCATTTACAGAGAGTTATTTTGTGTCGACCGGTTGATAATATGTCGACCGGTGTTCTCCCAGTTTCCATCTACTAACTTGTAACATTCATAACTTTTTCTACAAAGCTCCAATTTGAGTGATTCAAACGGCTATGAATTGCTCTAAGAGCCTAATTTAACTCTTATAAAGGTCATAATCTCAAATTCGTGCTAAAATATGACCGAATCTCAAAAACCCAAACCTTGCATACAATCAACTGATTTTCTAACATTCTACTTGAAATCCTTCATTTTTATCCATCAATCCAACCAACATCATCCTTTTATCATTATTGAACCTACAAGAACTTTAAAGGATATGAAAATACCTTGAGCTTCAGCCTCCACGAAATACCAAAGCTCTTCACTTCACTTCTCTTGAAGCATTCACTTTCTCACTCTTTTTTCCTCACAAAACTCTTTTTCTATCTCAATCTCACCCTCCTTTGATTTAGCGCACGAAACCTAGGGAGAAAGAGGGGGAGGAAAATCGTGGCTGGGATAGAGAAATGCCAGTCAAGACCCACTTAAAGCTCTTTATCAATTAAAATCAATATTCCTTTTATGTCCACCAATCAGAATTCTGCTGATTTTGCTGACTTTTAAACTTATGTCGACATAAGGTCAACTTATGTCGACATAATGAATTCCCGAAAGTTATGCTATGTCGACCGCTCGTCTATTGTGTCGACCGAACTTGAAGGTGTCGACCGCTTGACCATGCGGTCGACCGAATAAACTCCCGAAAGTTATGCTATGTCGACCGACTGCAAATTGTGTCGACCGAACCTATATAATTTTCCAACCTTTCTGAATAACATCATCCCATATACTTCTTAAACATTATTTTCTTCATCACCTTCAGCCTACTAATTTACTAATATCCACAATACTCTAATACCCTAACATTTAAGCATCTTTCATAAAAAGGTTTTAATCGCTTTCGTCTTAAAGTCACAAATCCTTAAAAGAGAATAAAATAAATAAAATAAAAAAAATAAAAACGAGGGTTGTTACAGCTGCGGTTGAACTTCTGGAAAGAACTGTCTTGGGGATGATCCTAGTTTTTGCTTCACCAACTTTGATTCTGCTTCCTCAAGGTCTAGAGCCTTGGAAACAACCTTCGAATATTGAGCATCCTCTGATCCCCAAGTCTTTATTCCTTTATAAATTTCTAGTTTTAATCCTTGAACAAACTGCTCAACTTTATCTTCATTGGTTGCCACCAGCTGTGGAGCAAACCTTGATAGGCCTTCAAACTTCCGCACATATTCAGATACTGATCCCCTTTGTTTCAGTTGCATAAACTCCATTTTCTTTTTATTTTGATCGGCTCTACTAAATTATTTGTCATAGAAATTTTTTTTGAATTGATCCCATGATAGTGCTTGAACATTGGTAGTTACCTCAACATTATCCCACCAATTCCTTGCATCCATCGTCAGCAAGAATGTTGCACAATTAACTTTTTCTCCTTCCTGAATCTTAGCATACTGAAATATCTTCTCCAAAGAACGAATCCACTCCTCAGCCAACACAAGGTCTGTGCTCTGTCCATTAAATGTCAGACGATTCATTTTCCTAAATCTCTCACAGCTCAACTCTCCAGCATTATGACGTCCATTTCCTCCTTGCTCTTCTCGATTAATCATTCGCTCCAATTGTTGAAACTGGCGGTTAACCAACTTTGACAGTTGGTTAATAGCAGCCTCATTAGTTCCCTCCTCTGGATTATTTCTTCTTCCTCCCTTCATAGTCCTTCAATTACCAATCACATCGTTAGTACTCTAAAATAAGTACCTCTATAACATTAAAGTATGCAAATGATAACAGTTATTGAGCTGTCTACAAAACTGACTTAACCCAGTGCACTCACCCTTTTGTTTCCCTTATTTATTAGTGTGTTTTGCTCTGATACCATAATTGTAACGACCCAATTCCCGAGCCGCCACTTACTGCTGTTCTTACTAACTTACTTACTTACTTTCATTCTTGCTCTTTGGCGACCCGAGAACCGATCCGTTACGAGATTCTTACTTACTTACTTACGTTGATGGAAAACTTGTTACTTTAATTTCTGAAAACTATCTTTAGTTTATAAAATAGTTTAAAGGAAAATCGTAACATACATACACTCTTTGGAAACAACGATTAGAATTCCACCTTTTGGAACTTTTTGAGAGCCTTCAATTGGGTACTTTGGTGGCATTCAAGCAGCTTCAGATGACGCGTGGAAAGTTTGTATGACGTACGAAACAATGGCTTGAATTATATTTTTCTGTCAAATTTAATCAGGTTCAGAAGACGCGCAGTAACCTATTAGCGGCTTGAAGTAGGTTATTTGGTTGCATTCGAGCTACTTGAAATGAGTCAAGAAAAGTTCGTACAACATAAAAAAAATGTTTTGTGCTGTAGCAGAAACTTCCATTCTAATATTACTTGAGGGCTCTCATCAATATGATTGGTAGAATTTGAGTAGGTTTGAATGATGCTTGGAATGTTTGTAAAACGTACAAAAATATTTGGTGTTCTACCTTAAATAGTCCATAGGCACATTATACCGGACTACTTGAATTAGGTTGTTTTAATTCATTCGAAGAGGTTTGGATGACACATGGAAATGTTTTATGCGCTGCCTGAAATATTTTTCGGCACCTTAACTTATGATGTAGATTGAATTGGATCATTTTGTTACATTTGAGCAGGTTTGGAGGACGTGCAAAAGTTTTGTACGACATACATAAATGATTGGTTTGCTGCTAGAAACGTTCATTAAGCACATTAACCTATCTGGGGGTTAAAGTGAGTCGAGCAAGTCAAGACGACGCGCAGAATGTTCGTACAACATACTAAAATATTTTTATGCTCTACGAAATGTTTGTTCTTCATCTTAACCTACCAAGGGGCTTGATTGGGTCATGTAATTGAATTCAAGTAGGATTGGTTGACGCTCGAAAGTTTGGACGATGTATAAAAACATTTTGTTTCTGCCCGAAACATTCTTTTGGCACCTTAACCTACCGCGAGGCTTGAATTGGGTGATTTTGTTACATTTACCAAGGTTCAAGAGACACTCCTTAAGCACATTAAGCTACTGTGGGCTTGAAGTGGGTAGCCTGGTTGCATTTGAGCAGGTTTACAAGATGCACAAAAAGTTTGTAGAAGTACAAAAAAAATATTCGGTAAAACTTTTTGTTCGAACTCATAACCTACCCGGGGGCTTCAATTGGGTTGTTTGATGGCATTTAAGTAGGTTAAGATGATGCAGATAAAGTTCATATGAGGTACAAAAACATTTTATGCTCTGCCTTAAATATTTGTTCGATACCTTAACCCATAGGTTGGCTGGAATTGAGTTGTTTCTTGACATTCGAGTAGGTTTTGACAATGCAAATAAATTGATGGGAACAAAGTGATTGTTTGGCACCATAACTAATGGAGATCAAGCGGAATTAAAATCAAGCCCACCAAGAAAGACTAATGATAAGGCATTGGAGGCCCAATTACATGGTCTACATCCAAGCAAATGCATGAAGCGTTATGTGTGTTAGTGGAAGATTTCAACGTGAAACAAAATGCTTATTATGTTAAATGTTAGATAAGATATTAATGTCATCCAAGGTGGTCAAGAAGACAAGCGCAAGAAGCCAAGCCCACTTAAAAATACTGGAGGAGCAAAGGAAATAGATAAGTGTATGTAAGTTTCTTTGAATAAAACTTTTGCTTTAGCAAGAAGAATTGATAGGCAGATTCGACAACCTTATTAATATTTTTTATAAAAGCGTTCATCACAAAGGTTGTAGCTGCCTTCAAGATCTTTTTGAATGAGCTAGATAAAAAAATTCAGACATTTTTTTCACCTTCAAATATGTAAATTACCGATATGGAAGTTCA